>JAVJIF010014435.1:67500-159361 GCA_038442645.1 Agave tequilana | reverse complement strand
GTTACAGTTAAGTTAGGAAGAAAGTGGTAGAATAAGAAGGTGGAGAAAAATAGAAATGAATATATACAAAGAATTTGAAAAGGCAATAATGGTGTTGGTGATCTAAACTAAAATTAAAAGAAAAAAATTTAAAACCTAAAAACTTACTTGCCTCCTGATTGCTAAATAAAAGAAAATCAATGAGTTTAAGAATTTACCGTGTAGCTTGTGGCTAACGGGTCGTGTCCACAAGGAGGGATGCGATGGAAGCTTTTCGGTGAATCGTTTTAAAACAAGGAATTGTGTTCATTTTTTTTATGAAAAAGAGAATGGAAAGAAAGAGATGAATGAAAGAAAATTGTAACTTTTAGAAAAGGTTTTTGAGAAGGTGATTGAGAAAACTTGGAAATTGTTTTGTTGTTTGTAATAATAAAGAAAGTCTGGGCTCACTATCTCACTACTCAATTGTTCATTCTTCTCTTAAATGTTAAGTCCTCAAATGATCATTTGCAAACTTAGAGTTAACTTTTTAGAAAGCTTTAAGTAAAACACATAAGATGTTAGAAGAATTGAGTCTTTTTCTTCAAGAAATCGTAGAATCGAATATTAAAACATCAAGCGCGAAGAAGCAAGAATGAATTAAAAATAATTCAAGAGATGTTCATGAAAGAATTGTGAATTCAACCATCCATACCCATCCTCATGTGCCTTCAAGAACACTTTCAAAATGAAAGGCTTTTAGTAAGGCATGCATATGAGTCATCGGGTCTTTTTCTTTTAAAAACAGAAGAGAAGAAGAAGAACAAGAGAGAGTGATGATAGCTAGTTCAGAAAACCATTTAGTTATCCATAGAAAACAACAAAGAAAACATAGACATAATGCAAACCATACCGTACTGCAAGTGGAAGAGAAATTGGCTCGACTTTTGTATTGCTGTCACTTCAATCTTCAGTACAAGCTCTCAGTCCTCTCTCTCACAAGTTTTGATACTGGACTACAAATAAAAGAGCAAGATTACAACCCTGTTCTAGCTAACAAATAGCCTAAATCCTAAGAAAATAAAATGCAAACTTAATCCTAGTCTTCGCTGCTTTTTCTTTGCTGAAACCCATATTTATAGCCAAAACCTTAACAGGTAGGATCCCGGGAAGATTGGGGGAGCAAATGCTCCCCAACAGAATTGGTTTGGCCGCGAAAACGCAGCAAGGGCCGCGTTTCCGCGGCCCTGGTGTGGCCAAGTGGCCACACCCAAAGGGAGGAGGTTGCTGGTTTTCTGTTTAGCTCGTATCTGCTGCTAGTTTTCTGGTTTCTACTCCAAATTGTTGATGAAACAGCCTTGATTCTGTGGCTTTAAACGCTCGATTCAGGGAGGATTTTCTCAACCTCTTGATATGCCAAGATTTAGCCCTGATTTCTTCACTTCGATTTTATTCTGAATTAATTCAGAATTTGGTGGGCTTTTGGGCTTGTTTCTCTTTCTTTCTTTGAGCATATGGGCCTACATTAAGCAAAGAAAAAGACAACTTATTAATATAATTTATTAGCTAACAAGTGTGGTAAAGTGACAATATAAATGCAATGTACGTTACAAATCACACCCCCACACTTATCTTTTGCTCGCCCTCGAGTAAAATATCAGACTAACTCGAATCAATTATTAGACCATTTTCGCAGGTCACTCGATTGCACTGAGCATGTACAACAAGCCGTTAAACCTCTAGGTTACCCCTAGAGGACGAGTTTTGTCTCGTGAGGGTTTTCAGTGGATTGCACCCACAAAATCCAAAAAGAAAGAGAAAGAAGTTAGTATTTTTGAAAAGCATTTTGAAAAGAGAAAATATTTGAAGTATATTTGTGAGAGTTTAAGTAAATCTATAAGTTATAGGAATACCAAATTTTTCATTCCTAAACTAGTCTCTATTCAAACATGTCATCAATTAGAGTAAGGAGTCAAATTGTACTTCTCATCTAGTCTATTAATTTACCCTGAGTCGTATGCACCATCGTGACTGTGAAGTTGACTAGGGTTCTTTAACATTAACTCCTATGCCTTATATTTATTTATTTTTGGTGAAATTTATTCCTCAATTTCATTAGGATTTCTAATCTGCCCATGTAACGAGCATTCAGTCGGTGACACCCAAACCGGACAGTTTTAGGGCACCAGGTGAGAAAAACACCCCTAAGGACTTAAACACTCGAGCAGATAAGGCCACGAAACTAAGGTTTTTATTTATACGATGTATCCCTTTTAGACGTGAATACTTATGCTTCATGAGGCATAAATACCCAGATTAATCAGAGGATACACATTTTTTTTTCAAACTCATCTAATTATCTTTTGCATAAATACTAAGGCTTGCTTAGGCCAAAGCACCTAGCTAATCAATAATTAGACTTGTTTTTTTTTTTTTTTTTTCATATTTTTTATAAGGCATAAGAGTCTCTGTTTTTAAACCCTAAGTGTGTAAGTGTATTTTGTGTGCATATGTCATCAAGGTAAATATCAAGACTAAATTACTTTCACAAATTTTCTTCCTGACCCTAAAAATCAAACAAGTTATCTTATTTTGACCAAGTGTAAGAAATCTTAATTATGATTCTCCTATTCCTTAAAATTGACTTAATTTTTACAAAAAATATATCAAATTATTGTTCTAACCTTTCAAAAAGTTTTTTTAATATATATATTTTTATTTCTTTTTTTATATCAGTCATGTTACCCTCCCCCACACTTATCTCATGCATTGTCTCCAATGTATGAAAGATATGTATACATGCATAAAATGAAATGTAAAAGAGGTGCATATATTATACAGAAATATGTACAACATCAAGTTTCACCCATACCTAGAGCTTTTTCAGTCTTATCCCTCTAGCTCTCTTCCCATCATTCCAATGGGTCCTCTTTATAGGGCACAGTGGGGAGGCCAAATGTTTTGTCATTTTAGCTTCCTTCCTCCCCAGTCTCACCTTCTTTAAGTGTTTCTCCCTCATATTGCCACAATCATTATTCAAAAATTTACCACCACCACCCTTCTCAGTTGGAACTTCCTCATTATGAATGCCTAGGAATTCTAATTTAGTTCCATAGATCTCCTCAAAGCTTAAATCAACACTTTCACCTGAAAATATATAATTAACCAAATGATCCCTAGTTGGTTCATCCAAACACATGAGTTCTTCTTCGAAAAGGTTTTCAAAGAGTATGTCAATCGGAGGTTCTTGAACTATATTCTCATGCGATACATTATTGGTTGGCTCATCGAAAGTGGAGATATTCAAATCAAATTTCCCCTTTTCAAAGGGTACTTTAACATTAGGATCTCCAACATATGCCTTCTCATCAAGATAATCGCCTTCATTAAATAATTCACTAAGAAACAGTGACTCATCTTCTATATCTTCACTTTCTTCATCACAATTATTTTCAACAAAATTTACCTCAAAGATTGATCCCTTATCTTACGAGGTTGTTTTTCAAGGTTGAAGACATTGACTTCTCTAGTCATGTCCCCAAAAGTTAACCTCATGGACCCATTCCTACAATTGATGATGGCATTGGCAGTAATAAGGAATGGTCGCCCTAGGATAACAGGAGTTTGAGCCCTATGATTGGAGTTGGACACAGGTTGTGTCTCTAGAACTATGAAATCGACAGGGTAAATAACTCCCCCCCTACCCGGATAAGGACATCATTAATCTCCCATTTTGGAACTTTCACTGAACGGTCAGCCAGTTGGATAATGACTCGAGTTGGACTAAGATCGCCTAACCCGAGTGTGTTGATAAACTGAGAATGGAAGCAAGTTGATACTTGCCCCAAGTCAAGAAGTGCACGACTAATCTCGGCTTGTCCTATTGTGCAGGCAATGGTTGGACTACCTGGATCCTTGTACTTGACAGGGATCGGACCGGATAGTAGCTCACTAATGTTAGTGGCTAAGAAGACCTTTTTAGGTATATTAGTCTTTCTCTTCTGGTGCACATGTCCTTAAGAAACTTAGCATAAGATGGGACTTGTTGGATGGCATCAAGAAGTGGCACATTTATCTTCACTTGATTAAAGATCTCAATTATCTTATCCATGTGCGAATTTTGCTTGTTTTTCAGCCTATTAGGAAATGGTGCTATAGGCTGGTGCACATGACTGGTTGACTTATCTTTTTCAGATTCATCAACTTTAGGAGGGGTAGGATTAGATGAGGTGGATGCTGAGGTGTGATTGTGCTGACTAGGATTAGATGGTGTTGATACCTTGTTATCAACTTTTCTTTCCCGACCTCAATGTATGAACAGCATTACATTGATTCAGTGATTGATCCTCAACCAAATGAGCTTGTTGTGAATTTCTAGGATTCATAATTGGTTAACTGGGCAAGGTACCCTTTTGCCTCTCTTGTTGTGGGTTGGCTAACTGGCTCATTTGACCCTCTAGCCTCTGTATTGTTTGCATGAGGGAATCTTGGTTCTTCATGTACCTTTCCATGTTTCTCTCAAAATTAGTCATTCTCCTTTCAAGTTGAGGATTCTGGAAGGAAGATGGTGGAGCTTGGTTGGGAAAACCTTGTTGATAATTCGAAAAATTATTGGGAGAATTGTGTGGGTGATTGGAAAAGTTGGGTTGATGATTGGAAGAATTGGAATGATAGAAGTGGTTTGACCGGGGGTGGTCATTATTTTGTTGGCTCCATGAGAAATTAGGGTGATTTCTCCAGCCAGGATTGTACGTTGGAGCGTAAGGATCATTGTTCGACCTTGAAAAGGCCGCATTCATCGGTTCAGAAAAATATTGGTGAGCTTGAAATACAGGACACTCCTCAAACACATGATTCATGGCCTGACAGTAAGTACAACCCGGAGTTGAAACTTGGTTCAGGCTGACTTGATTAACTGGACTTGATTCTTTTGTTTTTAGAGCTTCCAGTCTTCTAGCCAGGTTAGCTAACTTAGCCTCATTAGCGATGGACGATTCGATAGAATGGAGACCTCCTTTTGAAGAGATGGAGTTAGGATTCCTAGAGGTCTCGCTAGCAGATTCCCATTGGATGGTCTTCTCAGCTAGAGTTTCATACAATTCTCATCCTTCATTTTCATCTTTTTACAAGAAACCCCCTTGGCACATACTTTCTAAGAGGGTTTTGGTGGAATAGTCTAAACCGTCATAGAGAATTTGGCATTGTCACCATTTCTCTATTCCATGATGTGGACATTGGATAAGGAGGTCTTTAAAGCGTTCAAAGTACCTCCAGAACGGTTCACTGAGTTCTTGCTTGAATGCATGATCATCTTCCTAATGAGAGCGGTTTTATGGATTGGATAGAATTTCTTCAAGAAGACCTTGATGAAACCATCCCAAGATGTGATAGAGCTGGCCGCTAAGCTATAGAGCCATTTCTTGGCTAGGTCCTTAAGAGCAAATGGGACAAATCTCAACCTAATAGCATCATCTGCAAGGTGTGAGATTTTCATCATTAAGCATACTTCCTCAAATTCTCTTATGAAGAAATAAGCGTCTTCGGACTCTAAGCCATGGATTTTTGGGAGTGTATTGATGAACCGTGGCTTAAGCTCAAAGTTGTGTTCACCAACCGATGGAAGTTGGATGCAGGATGGAAGTGATGTTCTAATGGGATAAAACCTATCCTGCAAAGACGTCGGTCGATCCATAACCGAATATGGTCTTGGTTCAAACTTGGGTGGTGATGTGTTTCTAGTCAACCTAGATGAATTAGGGTCTCTTGACCACACTTGCATACACAAACACAATCACAAACAAGTTCACCAATAGTCAAGAAAAGAAAACAACCAAGCCTAGTCTAAGGTAACCTTGACCTAGACAACTCCTAACTGGTTGATTGTCCACTGGAGGTACAATGTAGACTTTGACCACAAGCTAATCAGCCAGGTCAGGGCAAGATTGGTGGGAGGTTATCCGTCAAAGACGTTCCTTAATTAAATAACCACCAATCTTCGGGCTTTCGGCCCTCAATCCCCTTCCTAGACACTGATTTGGCAGGAGTCAATTCCAACACCTTCCCTCTTTAGGATAATCTCCTAGTGAGTTCGAGATGTCCCTAAGGCCAACGTCTATCAAATTTTACTTAGGCTTAGGTTATGCGTGCTTAGAGATGGTTTGTGGGCTAAGGAAGGGTAATGACTTCCCCACCTTATCTTGACTTAGATTTTGCCCTTAGAATTGATTCGTGCAAAGTGTGCAAGATATAGAAAAGTAGCATTCAAAAGCAAAATCACCAAAGAATGTTTCCTAAACTATATGCTATGCATACATACCTTGTCTCCAGCACTCTTCAACAGTAATTGTAAAGTAAACGTAATTAGACAAATGCCTAGAATGCAAGTCTAAACGTTTTTTAAGCAATTCACAATCACTCAAATTACTGTTGGATTAAAACAAGGATGATGATAGCAAAACTAGCACAAATATGACATATAAAACTGAAATTTTTGCGAGCAATATGTCCTGCAAAACAAAGTTTTAGTAGTCCAATGAATTTTTTCAAATTTTGCAAAGCAATTTCTTGAAATTCTGTTTCCTACTTTTGAGAGTAGGGGCACAGAATTTTCAAGTCTTCTCTTGCAAAGCTTGAATGCTAGATCTTAATCTTCAAGTCCCTGAAACAACACACCAAACTTGTTAAAACAACTACACCGTTCGCCCCCGGCAACGGCGCCAAAAATTGATTGCTAAAATAAAAGAAACAATCAATGAGTTTAAGAATTTACCGTGTAGCTTGTGGCTAACGGGTCGTGTCCACAAGGAGGGATGCGATGGAAGCTTTTCGGTGAATCGTTTTAAAACAAGGAATTGTGTTCGTTTTTTTATGAAAAAGAGAATGGAAAGAAAGAGATGAATGAAAGAAAAATTGCAACTTTTAGAAAAGGTTTTGGAGAAGGTGATTGAGAAAACTTGAAAATTGTTTTGTTATTTGTAATAATAAAGAAAGTCTGGGCTCACTATCTCACTACTCAATTGTTCATTTCTTCTCTTAAAATGTTAAGTCCCTCAAATGATCATTTGCAAAACTTAGAGTTAACTTTTTAGAAAGCTTTAAGTAAAGCACATAAGATGTTAGAAGAGTTGAGTCTTTTTCTTCAAGAAATCGTAGAATTGAATATTAAAACATCAAGCGCGAAGAAGCAAGAATGAATTAAAAACAATTCAAAAGATGTTCATGAAAGAATTGTGAATTTAACTATCCATACCCATCTTCATGTGCCTTCAAGAACACTTTCAAATGAAAGGCTTTTAAGTGAGGCATGCATATGAGTCATCGGGTCTTTTTCTTTTAAAAACAGAAGAGAAGAAGAAGAACAAGAGAGAGCGATGATAGCTAGCCCAGAAAACCGTTTAGTTATTCATAGAAAACAACAAAGAAAACATAGACATAATGCAAACCATACCGTACTTCAAGTGGAAGAGAAATTGGCTCGACTTTTGTATTGCTGTCACTTCAATCTTCAAGTACAAGCTCTCAGTCCTCTCTCTCACAAGTTTTAATACTGGACTACAATAAAAAAGCAAGATTACAACTCTTGTTTTAGCTAACAAACAGCCTAAATCCTAAGAAAATAAAATGCAAAACTTAATCCTAGTCTTCGCTGCTTTTTTCTTTGCTGAAACCCATATTTATAGCCAAAACCTTAACAGGTAGGATCCCGGGAAGATTGGGGGAGAAAACGTTCCCCAACAGAATTGGTTTGGCCGTGGAAACGCGGCAAGGGCCGCGTTTCCATGGCCCTGGTGTGGCCAAGTGCCACACCCAAAGGGAGGAGGTTGCTGGTTTTCTATTTAGCTCGTATCTGCTGCTGGTTTCTGGTTTCTGCTCCAAATTGTTGACGAAACAGCCTTGATTCTGTGGCTTTAAATGCTCGATTCAGGGAGGATTTTTCTCAACCTCTTGATATGCCAAAATTTAGCCCTGATTTCTTCACTTCGAATTTATTCTGAATTAATTCAGAATTTGGTGGGCTTTTGGGCTTGTTTCTCTTTTCTTTCTTTGAGCATTTGGGCCTACATTAAGCAAAGAAAAAGATAACTTATTAATATAATTTATTAGCTAACAAGTGTGGTAAGTGACAATATAAATGTAATGTATGTGACAAATCACCTCCTCAGCACCTGCTTACCTTTTACCCGTATCGATGATGTACCTTTGTTTGAAGGCGAGCGAAGTATGTCAATAAGATCTTCCCCATTCCCGTTTTACACTATGAAATGAAAGGGACAATCTACACTACCATAAGAATGGATATCCATCACCATAAGCCATCAACAACACTTGCAAGGGCAAGGCAACTTCGAGGCTATCAGAGTCATTTGAATTCACAAACAAAGAAGAGTGAAAGCAAACAAAAATAACGAATGTAAAGTAAGAGATAAAGAAACTTCGATTCGATTTAATAACAATAAAGAAAAGATCACTTACACCGGGTCACCCTCAGTAGAAGCTTGTTCTCATTCCTCCATGAAGTCTCCTCTCCTCTCAGTTACATAAAGAGAATAAAAATTACCTAAAAGAAAACTAAAAACCTAAGTTACAAACTACAAATTAGCCTAAAATCTACTCTTTGCTTGGTAGTTCCCTGTGGTCTCTGAAAAATCCAGTATTTATAGGTAAAACCCAACAGAGGAGAGCGTACGAAGATAGGGGGAGCAAACGCTCCCCCAACAACCCTAACTATGCTGCAGAAACTGAAGGTTCACCTAGGGGGGGTGAATAGGTGAAGGCTAATCTAATGGTCACTTAATGATGAATGATGCAAATAATGCGGAAGCTAAAAACAATTATGACCTAATTAAACTTTTACACTAAACACTATGTATAACACAAAGAGTGTTGCCGAATTTCCCGTGAAGGGCTCTAGACAAACTCCTCTAGATTCCCCTTGAATGGGTTGAGGTGTCGCGTTGGCTCTCTTGGTTAAATACAAGTGTTAGCAAACAATCCAAGCAAGTATATCAATGAGCACACAATATATCAAGCATGTATATGTAAAGACAATAATTGAATGCAAGATATAAACAAGGGATAGAGAGAAAGAGAGCAATCGCAAACACAAGGGATTTGTTTCGAGGTTCGAGCACACTTGCTCTACATCCCCGCCTTCGACACACAAAGGATTTCCACTATGCAAGATCCCAATGGATCTTTCCTCGGTGCCGCAACACCTACAAGCCCTCGGACTCTCTAGTCCCGTACACACCGCAAGCTCACTAGCTCGCCGAGGCCGCACCTCAAACACGGAGTTCGCACCCGAACCCGAAACACCAAGTCCACACTAGGACCCGAAACAATCACGAGCACACTTGCCCGTCTCCTCAAAGAACAAAGTAGAACTTTGGTGATCACAACTCTTGATCACCTAAAATCCTCTCACAATAACACTCCCTATAGGGTAGATAGATCAATGGATGCTCAAGTGTTGATGTGAGAAAACAAGGATGAAAGCTATGGTGAAAAACTCAAGAAATCTCTTTTAACACACTCTAAATAAAACTCCCTTTAGATTGGAAGTATTAGCTCTCTATTTTGTGGAGAAAAACTTCTGAAAAGAGTGGGAAAAACTGGCTCTTAAAAACTTCTCTAAATCTTGTCTCAAAACAATGACAAGACCCCCAATTTATAGGCTGCCAGAAAACTAGCCGTTGGGGTCTGTCAGAGCTGCCGGTCGACCGGTGCGGTCGACCGCCAACGGTCGGATTTCTGACCGTTGGAGCCACGGTCGATCGCCTGGGTCGACCGACCCACTGGAGTTGAGAGTCCAACTCTCTATCGGTTGACCCGTGCGGTCGGCCGAACTTTCCAGAGAGCTCTGCTCTCTGGAGCGGTCGACCGTCACGGTCGGCCGTCCTCTAGTACACATAGGCGTGCACGTTTGTGCACGTCGGTCGACCGGTCCGGTCGGCCGACTCCTGTATTAGTCGACTATTAAAGGTCACTAGTCAACTTATACGAAGCCTGAAACAATTTTCTGGGATTTAAAACTTGGTCTTTTGGTTTAAATAAAATCCCATAAAATACATAAAAATCTACAAAAATAGTTTAACCAATATACTTTGATATACAAACATGCTTGCACAAAATCAAGGCATGTTATAAAAGATTGGACTGTTTTTGTAACTTGGAAATATTGGCTCAATTGAAAACTTGTATTTCCAAAACAATATTTTTCTAAAACATGTTTTTCCAAATCTTTGTTTTTTCAAAACATCTTCAAATACAAAAACAAGATATTATAATTCATTTTAAGGCATAGTGTGTATGGATATGATCCACTACACAAATAAGATGAAATATCTAAGTTTTTGACATTAAGCTCTAAACTTGATTTTGGTTAAAAGATAAGTATATGAGAAACACCAAAACCAAACTTGTATTTTTCCAAAATGAAAAATCTTTTCTAAACCAAAAAATCTTTTATGAAAACAATTCTATCAAGAGTGTGTGTGTGATATAATACTTGAGCAATCCACCAACTATCTATCCTTTATATTTTTAACTAAAACAAAAATAAAATCTTATACCTAGACACAAGTCTTCATCTTCTTGAAATCTTCACTTGAAGGCTTCTCATCTTCTTGACTTGGTCCAAGCTTGATCCAAAAGCTCCTTGGATCACACCGTGCTAGCTCCAAATCTTGACATTTTATGCTTTGTTGAGCTATGCACCTACTAAGATCTTGATAATGAATCTGTCACTAATTTAACACAAGATCATTAGTAAACATAACTTCATGAGTTGATCATCATCAAAACTAGGGTGATAGGCCTTTGGGCAACAATCTCCCCCTTTTTTGATGATGACAAAACTCATGGAGTTATATATGCATGGATTAAAGTAAAGCTTCAAAGAAGCTCCCCCTTAACTCATGCATAACACAAAATAATAAATATATGCAATGAAGCTCATAAACATGTATGCAAGTATGGAGATAAAACATGCAACAAGCATAAATCAAAATCTTTTTCTCCTATTTGCAATACAAAAACATATATGCATAAATAACAAGGAAGACAAATACTTCTCCCCCTTAAGCAATGAAAACATGCATATAAACTCAAATACTTCTCCCCCTTTTTGTCACTCATCAACAAAGGGTTCAAAGTAAAATCAAATCAAACAAATTTTACGCCCCCTTTTTGTCATAAACAAAGAGATCAAGAGGGGTAATACAAATCAACAAAATGTTTTTTTTTTAATTTCTTAAACAAAATTTTAAGGTATCAGAGCTCTTGTAAAACAATCAAATTTTTAGATACTTAAACATTAAAATAGTCATTATTGATAAAATAGATGATACCAATTGAAATTTAACAAATATGAAGTTGAAGCATATTGATACCAATAGTAAACATAATGATAAAAAAAAAATTATTTTCATCATAAACTTTGTGCTTTAAAAAATGTGAACCAATTGAAAGTTAAGCACATGAAAATCATATATATGTATGAGAAATGAGTATACCAAGTGGAATTGATACATACATATATAAGAAAATAAAATATGAGTATATACAAAATAAGTTCATATTGATACCAATTGAAACAATTCAATGATACCAATTGACATAACAATGAGATCAAGTATATAACTCATAACCTACCACCCTTCATACGCACAAGATAAAAGATTTTCAATGAAGCATACAAGGCATAATTGCCCATCCATCCTCCCATAAATGGTAGGGGTTTTCAAAAATAGATTTGAAAATAGTATAGTATTGAAAATCTCTACCAAATGAAGAATAATTAACTAATTAAAATAATTTTTGAAAAACTAGTTAAAGATCTTTCAAAAACATGAAATTAAAGCATATGTATTTCATGAATCATGCTAAGTACATAAAAGTTCAAGCACTCATAGTCCATAAAGCTCAAAATTATCTTGAAAAGTAAAAGATGAGTGTTCAAAGGTTATGTAAATGGCATTTTCATGAAAATAGACATTGAAGCTCAAAAAGATCATAAGTCACATTTTAACAAAACAAAAACATGAGAATTATTTTTCATTAAAAACACTAATCTTCATGGTATATGTATGATTTATCTAAATCTAACAATACACATACATATCCCAAACATAAAAGAGTCTATCAAATGTATTTGCATGAAGGCAAGAGACTCACGGGTATACATGTATATTTATTAGATTTGAATTAAAAATACATATACATGAAGTAAAACACGAAAATTGGCAAAACAAGTATAAATGAGAATCATCAAAACTAGGCTATACATATGCATATAGTGGGTACAATGAGCATGAAGTGCAAACATATATAAGTCAATTTGTTCTCACTATTTGTACATGTATAAATACAAGTTTTGATAAAAACTACATCTAAGCATGTTTTTATCACATGAAGCACAAAAATACATAAAATATGAACATGCTCAAATAATATTAATGAACAAGCATGAACATGAATAAAAAGGGAGTTTAGAGATTGTTACCAACTCCAAAGCTCCAATCATGGTGGTTGTCCCACCAAAACTTCCTTGATAGCGATGCATCCAAGTGTATGTCCATCAAGTCCATTGCATCCACTACCAAGGCACCAAATCTCTCACGTCTTGAGAGATCCCTCACCTACATCAAAAGCAAATGGTGGGGTTTTGGTACCCATATTTTCTTGGGTCCTTGGGGGTTAGTCTTGTTGTAAGGCACCCAAACATTTTTATTAGCAAAATTAAAATGATGCAACTTGTCAAAACAAAATTTTGCTAAATGGCTCCTTGCGGCCACAATGTGTACAAGTGTACACCTTAGTATGCTTATGAGTGTGATTGTGATCGTGACGTGCAACATAAGCATAATGATGATGTTGTGCATGAATGTGTGGAGTTTGTTTCTTTGAAAACATTGACTCCAACCTAAAATGATTAAAAGCACAAGAGTTCAAAGTTGAACTCAAACTATCTATTTTATTTTTCAAATTCTTAATCTCACTATCATCAATGGTAGCATGTAAAGAGTAGTGAGAAATAAAATCATTTTTCTTCTTTTTAGAAACAAATTCCTTTTCTTTTTCAACAAATTTTATTTTCAAAGTAATATTTTCTTGAAAAATAACTTCTTTTTGTTTTTCCACCAAATCAACTTTATTTTTCAAAATAGTGTTTCCTTCACATAAATCATTCAATTTAGACATAAGGGAAACATTCTCATTTTTCAAAAACTCATTTTCTTTTTCTAAGCATGCAATGTTAGATTTAAATGAATCTTGTTTTATATGCATGCAATCAAGTTTCTTTTTCAAATTTTTATTATCTTTCTTAAGCATGTCATATTTCTCAAGTAATTGTTGGCAAAATGAAGTAAGCTCATCATATGACATGTCCTCATCATCTAACTCGGATTCGGTATTTACCTCAAGGGGGTTATCCCATTGGACCATGTAGCACACATTGGAGGTGTCGCTTCCAACGTCCGAATCGCTCCCGGCATAATATTGTTCTTTTTCGCCAAGGGAGAGGAGGGTGTTCCACACTACAAAAGCCAAATCAATGTTAGCAACCCTAGATAAGTAATCATCATTTAGGGTAGATCTTAAAGCATGTAGGGCTTTTGTATTAGCCTCAATATTCTTACCATCTAAACAATATGCATTATTAGTAGTGGCAAGATAAACATGATAACCTAAGGCTTTGAGGTACAAGGACATCTTCACCTTCCAAATTTGGATGTTAACAATGTCAAACATGGGTGGTGACATGAAGTCCATAGTGTGTGTACAAAATATTGTGATTAGCCTAAAAATGAGGATCTTTAACTCTAGGTTGTTAGACCAAATCAGAGTACCAAACTCTGATACCAATTGAAGGTTCACCTAGAGGGGGTGAATAGGTGAAGGCTAATCTAATGGTCACTTAATGATGAATGATGCAAATAATACGGAAGCTAAAAACAATTATGACCTAATTAAACTTTTACACTAAACACTATGTATAACACAAAGAGTGTTGCCGAATTCCCCGTGAAGGGCTCTGGACAAACTCCTCTAGATTCCCCTTGAATGGGTTGAGGTGCCGCGTTGGCTCTCTTGGTTAAATACAAGTGTTAGCAAACAATCCCAAGCAAGTATATCAATGAGCACACAATATATCAAGCATGTATATGTAAAGACAATAATTGAATGCAAGATATAAACAAGGGATAGAGAGAAAGAGAGCAATCGCAAGCACAAGGGATTTGTTTCGAGGTTCGAGCACACTTGCTCTACATCCCCGCCTTCGACACACGAAGGATTTCCACTATGCAAGATCCCAATAGATCTCTCCTCGGTGCCGCAACACCTACAAGCCCTCGGACTCTCTAGTCACGTACACACCGCAAGCTCACTAGCTCTCCGAGGCCGCACCTCAAACACGGAGTTCGCACCCGAACCCGAAACACCAAGTCCACACTAGGACCCGAAACAATCACGAGCACACTTGCCCGTCTCCTCAAAGAACAAAGTAGAACTTTGGTGATCACAACTCTTGATTACCTAAAATCCTCTCACAATAACACTCCCTATAGGGTAGATAGATCAATGGATGCTCAAGTATTGATGTGAGAAAACAAGGATGAAAGCTATGGTGAAAACTCAAGAAATCTCTTTTAACACACTCTAAATAAAACTCCCTTAAGATTGGAAGTATTAGCTCTCTATTTTGTGGAGAAAAACTTCTGAAAAGAGTGGGAAAAACTGGCTCTTAAAAACTTCTCCAAATCTTGTCTCAAAACAATGACAAGACCCCCAATTTATAGGCTGCCAGAAAACTAGCCGTTGGGGTCTGTCAGAGCTACCGGTCGACCGGTGCGGTCGACCGCCAACGGTCGGATTTCTGACCGTTGGAGCCACGGTTGACCGCCTGGGTCGACCGACCCACTGGAGCTGAGAGTCCAACTCTCTGTCGGTCGACCCGTGCGGTCGGCCGAACTTTCCAGAGAGCTCTGCTCTCTGGAGCGGTCGACCGTCACGGTCCGCCGTCCTCCAGTACACATAGGCGTGCACGTTTGTGCACGTCGGTCGACCGGTCCGGTCGGCCGACTCCTGTATTAATCGACTATTAAAGGTCACTAGTCGACTTATACGAAGCCTGAAACAATTTTCTGGGATTTAAAACTTGGTCTTTTGGTTTAAATAAAATCCCATAAAATACATAAAAATCTACAAAAATAGTTTAACCAATATACTTTGATATACAAACATGCTTGCACAAATCAAGACATGTTATAAAAGATTGGACTATTTTTGTAACGTGAAAATATTGGCTCAATTGAAAACTTGTATTTCCAAACAATATTTTTCTAAAACATGTTTTTCCAAATCTTTGTTTTTCCCAAACATCTTCAAATACAAAAACAAGATATTATAATTCATTTTAAGGCATAATGTGTATGGATATGATCCACTACACAAATAAGATGAAATATCTAAGTTTTTGACATTAAGGTCTAAACTTGGTTTTGGTTAAAAGATAAGTATATGAGAAACACCAAAAACCAAACTTGTATTTTTCCAAAATGAAAATCTTTTCTAAACCAAAAATCTTTTATGAAAACAATTCTATCAAGAGTGTGTGTGTGATATAATACTTGAGCAATCCACCAACTATCTATCCTTTACATTTTTAACTAAAACAAAAACAAAATCTTATACCTAGACACAAGTCTTCACTTGAAGGCTTCTCATCTTCTTGACTTGGTCCAAGCTTGATCCAAAAGCTCCTTGGATCACACCGTGCTAGCTCCAAATCTTGACATTTTATCCTTTGTTGAGCTATGCACCTACTAAGATCTTGATAATGAATCTGTCACTAATTTAACACAAGATCATTAGTAAACATAACTTCATGAGTTGATCATCATCAAAACTAGGGCGATAGGCCTTTGGGCCAACAGAAACAAGATTTTGGCCTCATTTTAAAGCCTCATTTCTGCGGCTTGGGTGTGGCCAGGTGGCCACACCCGGGGGGTACAGCTCTTCATTCAGAGATCTTCTTTATCTGATTTGGATTTCCCGTTTCAGCTCCTGAATTTGACGAAACGGCCTTTAATCTTGGGCTTTAACCAATAGATTTGTAGAGATTTGCTCTAACTGATTTTTTATCGATCTGATTTGCCCTGATCTTTCCTGACTTTCTGATTTTGAATTAATTATGATTTAATTCAAAATTTTGATGGGCTTTTGGCCTCGTTTTCTTCCTTTCTTTAAGCAATGGGCCTGCATATAAATTAGAAAATATTTAGGATTAAAAGCAAAGTTTATTATATAATAATTATGAGAATATGATAATAATTATAGAATATCAGTGACCGATCAAATAGTGTAAATGGAAAAAATATCATAACTCTTTCTGGTAGAAATCCTGAATTCAGAAATTTGTTTCATGCTGATGCCTTTACGTGTAGTGATACGTCTATCTGATTTTATAAGTGATAGCTACCTTACTTTCTGTACTGATCCCCACTTTTTGCGCTAATCCCTTAGAATGCACACACACACACACACACACACACACACACACACACACACACACACACACACACACACACACACACATAAGAGTAGAGTGCGGAGTCAAAGAACAACTCGATATAAATAATCTAGTGTACTAGAATCAAAGAATGTATGAATAGGGTGAGAGTGAACCACATCTGTCCTGCCGCTACCTCACTAGTCTACCCTTATCTTAAGTTTGTATAAAGACTCAAAAGCCAGAGTAGAAAAAATGGAAGGAATTCTGGAATCAAAGGAAGAATGATAAAGAAGAAATAGATAACTATGCACTTGTAGTTAGATTGTATAACCAAGACTCATGCATTCTAGCTGCAAATTGCTTTATCATTTACTTGCCGACTGGTTGTACTGTGGATGTGAGAGTCTAGGCTCTGATACTATCCTGTAACACCCCGATCCCGCGGGTACAGAGATATTACTGTGACCTAGATATGCAGGTCAGAAATACCCTCACATATATACGCTAAGCATCAGCACAGACAAGAATCAGAGTACGAAAGT
This sequence comes from Agave tequilana, assembly GCA_038442645.1. Taxonomy (NCBI): domain Eukaryota; kingdom Viridiplantae; phylum Streptophyta; class Magnoliopsida; order Asparagales; family Asparagaceae; genus Agave; species Agave tequilana. Next base: position 142,345 of record JAVJIF010014435.1, on the reverse strand, counting down.
ATGCGGTGCATTATACAATCCAACATATGAGTACAATTACAAAGTTATAACAGGATGTGACACAATATTACAAGAATATTACATCACTGATAGGCACAAATACGAGAATAAAAAGAGATGTACAATTATGAATAGTACAGAAGGCGCCCACGAGTTTCAATAGGAAACTCGAGAGACAAGCAGGAGGGCCTGAAAGGATAGGGCCCCAGACTGGTCTACCGCTGATCCACGATGCTACATGTGTGCAACTTTGATCAACAAAAAGTCCACCGTGGTCCAAACTCTGGGATCTGGACATGCAGAACCATAGTTGTTAGAAGCAACCAATGAGTGGCAAGATGAGTGCCAAGTGGCATGTAGGGACAGGCAAACGTGTATCTATAATTTAAATCATAAGCATGCATTGAAAATCGTGCCATAAGTACAGGCATACAGGAGCAGACAATGAGGTAGCAAGTAAAGTAAATGTGGCAAAATCAGTTATACAAGCTCAAATTATCGATCCGTGAGATTACTACATCTAAGAAATAATCAAAACAAGGAACCGTCATATATATACCTTATATGTCACATCATCATATCCTCATTTCATATAACCCGAGTTGTCTCCTAAACTAAGAAAATATCATAAAATCAATAAAATCAAATAAAACTGAGTACGAACCAAAACCAATTGTACAAGCTCAGTTTACGGCTTAATGAGACTAGTACATCGAGGAAATAATCCAAACAAGAAAACCCTCATCTAATACGTCATGCCTCACTTCACCGTATCTGAGTCTATACAGCCCGAATTGCAAAATAGCTTGACGAATTATTGATTAGGATATTATTATTATTACTCCTTATCCTACCCGTATATCTAGGTATTTGCCCTAGCATCCACACACATACATTCGTATATGAGTAAGCTGAGGTTATTATTGAAAACTGATGATGAAACTAACAGGTAATGTTTACAGTGGGTTCTTTCATACGCGAGACCACAGCCCAGGATGTTCCGTTGTTTAGACGAAACCTACCGGGAGGCGTTCTAGGGGCAAAGGGTCTTATTTATATGCCCTGCAAGAAGTCAGTAACAGAGTGGCAGCACACCCCTTGGAACACCTGGAGGCCAATAGGTCGAACCAAAGTTTTAGTTGCACAACATACCAAATACTACTGTAAATATATTCACCACTTGAAGTCTATCAGTTTCCCCCTTACCCGATGTAGGTTAGCCTTTTTATAGTTCATTATTATGTAATTATCATATTACGGGAATAGTAGGAGCATGACAGGTTCAGAAGTAACAGGAGTACATAAGTACTAGAAATACAGATCACTGTATATAATACAGCATAGCAGGATAGGATTCCCGAAATATGATAATCACAAGTGGTAATATAATAGGTGGCAGGTGATAAGTAGTATAAAACAGATAATAGGTGATATCATAACAGATGACAGGTGTCAGGTGATCAGCATAGCAAGTGATAATATGTCAAGTAATAAGCACAGTAGATATCACTATCATATATCACAATGCAGAAAAACGGTACAGATACAGGAAATGGGTACGAATACAGGAAAATGATACAGATACAGGGATCGGTACTGATACAGGAAAATAATACAGTTTGAAAAATAGTATAAGTATAGGTTTCAAACTCTTCACAACTATCAAGAAAAGAATAATAGTCACATTACCAAGCAAGTAAGCGACCAAGCAAGAAAGAGAACATCCAAGTGGAGCTAAGCAAAGCTAACATATAGCACTAAACGCCATCACGTTTAGCGTGGTTACCCCTTGCGATATGGCTAAACGCATATGACGGGGTGAGCGTATGAACACTATGCTACAGCGCGTGGTGAAGCCGCGTTCGCGGGTTAACTACGCTCGGACGGATTTAGTGGCAAAGTGTTGATGCTAGGTCTGCCTACAAAGCATAGCATATAGGAAGTTCCGAGGACTTTAATGAACCTCAGAGAGGTTAAGCATAGAGGCTAAGTATGTACCTGAAGGAGATGTTAGAACTAAACAACACAAGCATAAGCATATATGAGTAGCAAGAAAGAGAACTGACAAGCGAGTAAGCCCAAAGGCTGAGCAAGCAGGAGTATAGCTAGACAGTGCCTGACGAGGCTACGCAATTAATCTCTATTCATAGACACACGGTATAGCTAGTAAAACCTTGAGGGTGAGCAAAGCCGTGCCTGATGAGGCAACGCAATTAAGCTTGGTTCGTAGATACACGGCTTAAATAGGCTCCTCGACGAAGCTAAAAACCCAGGGGTTTAGCCAAAAAACTGATATAAAATCACAGAGCGGTTAAGCCCCAAGGTTGAGTGAGAGCTCGAAGGCTAACAGCCATGAAGGGTCAGCCACTCATGGTAATAGAGCAATAAAATAGCACATCACAGGCAGTGTATATGTATAGAAAGTAAACTGCACTAATACAATCATTCGTCATAGGTATAATACATATACAGTCTTAGGCACTCAACCACATACAATTACCAATACACAGTCCAATACAAAATACAAGCAATTCCAAATATAAAATAAAATACATATCGACCCGATGAAGTAGGAAAACACAAAGTGAGGCGAGACCACTCGCCTAATTCTTCGAAAAACACAGCAAATTCCGGAATCCCAAAACATGTGCATGGGCACGGCACACCCGTCATCACTTGGAGAGAGTATTCTGTAGAGAGAGCTAGAGAGGGAATAATAGATAGAGGTCAAGAGAGAAAGAAGAGAGAGTTTGTAGAAGAGAGACTGTGAAAGAGAAAAGAGGGAGAGGGGAAGGTGGCCGCCGACGGCCCTCAGACAGGGGAAGAGAGAGTGAGGGAGGGGAGAGTAAGGGAGAGAGAGACTAGAGAAATCATGAAGAGAGAGTGATCAAAAAGGAGGAGGGAGAGAGGCTAGCCGACTAGGTGGCACGGCGGTGCTGGCTGTCGCGGCCACTACCGCAGGGAGAAGAAGAGAGAGGGAAAAAGAAAAGGAAAAAGAAAAAGATAAGAAGAAGGGGAAAAAGGAGAAAGAAAAATAAGAAAAAGAGGGAAAGGTCGGTGGCGGCGGTCGCTGAAGCTGGAGGCAATCAGTGACGGCGGTCAGATCTGAGCGACGGTGGTGGCCGATCTAGAAGAAAAAGAGAAAGAGAGCAGAAAAAGAGAAAGGAAGAGAGAGAAAGAAAGGAGAGAGGGAGATCGTCGGCACTCGATGTGGGGGAGGTCGTCGACAAGGCAGACGGCGTAGCGGCGGTGGCCACGACGACAGTCGGCAGTGAGGGTGAAGAGAGACGGAGAGAAAGAAAAAGACGAGAAAGAAAGAGAGGGAAAATGAAAAGAGAGATAAGGTGATGGGAAAAGGTGATAGGGACAGCCCACGTGGGCGCTGATGGTTGGGGGAAAACAAGAAAAAGGGAAAGAAAGGAAAGAAAGGAAAAAAAAGAAAAAAAGCAGTAAAAATATTATTATTTTATTATAGAAAATATCGACTAATCCAGAAAAATCTCCAAAAATACTTAGAGGTAAAAAACATCATCCTGAGGAATAATTGAAATTGGTTTTTTGAAATTAAATCCCATTTTTAAATTAAAAATCCTGGAATCGACCGGTGATACCGGCCGACACCAAATCCGGTCGAGGTTTCATAAATTCAAAAAAATATACAAAAATACTTTAAAGAAAAAAATTTGATTTTAAGAAATAATGTGAGAGCGAATTTTAGAAATTCAACTCTCTTTGTAAATTAAAAATCCTAGAATCGACCAACGATACTGGTCGTCACTGATTTTGAAGATTTTGTAGAATAATTTACAAAATTCCAAAAAATCATGAAAAACCTAAATATTGAAAAACTTCATTTGAAACTGATATCGGTCAAATTTGACTAATGTAAAGACTAAATCGAGTGATACACTAGGATCGGGTCCCTGGTTTAGACTAGGGTTGACTCTGAGTCCACGAATCCGGATCCGATGCAAAACAATCGCATAAATAATCATAAAATAAAAACAAATATGGGGAGATAAATTGAAAAATATTATCATGCCCCGCTTCCCAAAATACGTTGGAGCGGAGATACGACGAGAGTCGGCGACACTTATACACTAGGAAAATACCCAAGTATACGCGCTAAGCCTTAAGTAACTCGAACAAGCTACAAAAATATGCTATAATAAATCACGATTATTGAAATAACACGTTTAGTGTCCACATATGATAACAATAAATACAGTAATTGAATAACGACTGATAATAATGTATAGAGAATTAAGGAGACAACAGGAATACAAAAGAGATAAGAATACTGATAACTAACATATGAAAACTCCGGCTCGTCGCGAAGCGTACGATTTCAACGAGCACCTGATCAAGAAAATAAAACATCCAATATTTGAACTTACAAATCCAGGATCGTCAGAAAGTAACCCAATGAGTGTGTAAAAAAAAGTGCTTGTATATAATACGTATATACAATTATAAAAAAAGTAATGAAAGTACACCTAGAGAGGGGGTGAATAGGTGTATGGCTAATCTAATGACAAATGATGCAGAATTAAAAACTAATTGCAACACACTTAGTGTAACCAAAGAGTGTAGCCGAATTCCCGGTGAAGGGCTCTGGACTATCTCCTCTAAATTCCTCTAAATGAGAGTTGAGGTGCTATATGAAGCTCTCTTGGTTCAACACTAGTAAGGCACACAAACAATGCCAAGCAAATATATGATATGAATATAATGCAATTGCAAGGTATAAAAGAGAGAGATTTTAGAGATAATGGATTAGTCGCAAACACCAAGATATGTTTCGAGGTTCGAGCCACTGCTCTACGTCCCCGCCTTCACACAGAAGGATTTCCACTAATGTGTCCACACAGGACTTCCCACACAGGGAACCTCCACTGAAAATTTAGGTAATACAACTTTGGAGTACACAACTCCTCTCTCAAACAACAACAACCTCTACACAAGAGGTAAGGCACTAAGCCACACAAGATGAACCTCCCAATAGAGGGATAGGCACAAAGCCAACACTCCAACGATCACCTCTACACCTAGAGGGATACCAACCAAACCAAACTCCTCCACAATCACCTCTACACAAGAGGGATAACAACAAACATAAGGAAGGTTATAACTCTTGGTGATCTCAAAGACCACAAACTAATTTTCCGCACAAAACAAGATCCTAATAGATAGGATAGATAGATAGCTCAAGTGTGAATAATCAAGGTATTTGGAAATCAAAACACAAAGAAAAATACTTGGGAAAATAACTAGAATAAGATAGAAATGAAGATCAAAACTAATATTCCAAATACTCTATTTTTCTTTAAATTTTCCAACCCTTGAAAACAAATAAAGATAAATCCTTTTTAACCCAAAAACTCTTTTAAAACTTTTAGCTAAAATACTTAAGAAGATGGAAATTTTTTCTCTTGAAAAACTTAATCAAAACAACCCAAAGGGATGGGTATTTATAACCCATTCCAAAAACTAGTCGTTGGACCAAGACAACAGGAAAATTCTGCTGTCGGTCGACTGCCCGGTCGACTGGCCAACGGTCGGATATCCAACCGTTATGCCACCGGCCGACCGCCCGGTCAACCGAGGCCTGGATACAGAGAGCAGAGCTCTCTGCCAGTCGACCGCCTAGTCGACCGGGGCAGATCCAGAGAGTAAAGCTCTCTGGAGGTCGACCGTGTCGGTCGACCGGACCTCCAGCCAATTGGCCTGTGCATGTTTTGCACATCGGTCGACCGGACAGGTCGACCGACTTCTGTCTCGGTCAACCGTTCGGTCGACCAGCAGAAGGCCAGGTCATATATTTTGGAAATTAAAAACTTGGTCTTTTTATCTTCAATTAAATCCCATAAAATCACATAAATTCCACAAAAATAAGTTCTTATAAGATCTTTGAAATACAAATATGCGTGACTAAAATCTAACACATATTATAAATAATTTGAACCATTTTTGTGATGTTGAAATTAGGCTTTAAACCAAAATCGGTATTTTCCAAAACTTGAATTTTTGAAATGGAAAATCGTTTTCTCCAAAACTTGTACAAATACAAAAACATGATATTGAAACAATTTTGAAGCATATTGTATATGGATATAATCCAATATACATACAAGATATATATCTATGTTTTTGACATGTAATCCAAAATCGGTTAAACTGAAAACCAAAACCAATAAACTTTAAACTTTTTTGTATGTGTGTGAACTTGAGTATATCAATATTATCTACCTTTATACAAGATCTAAACAAACTAAACTAAATAGACCGAGGTCTTCTTGTAGAACTCCTTCTCCAATCGACTTGATCCAAACACGATCCAACGAGCTTGACTCCAACCAAGTGCTAGATGCGATCTTGACGCCCGAGCTCTTGAATCTACATGTGAAAGCTCCAAAGCTCCTTTGTTGAAGATAATCATCTACTAATATCTCGGTCAATCATTGAAACTATTTAAACACAAGATTATTAGTAATTATAACTACATGAGTTAATCATCATCAAAACTAGAGTGATGGGCCTCTGGGCCAACAATCTGCCTCTTTTTGATGATGACAAAACCCATGGAGTTATATATGCATGGATTAAAGTTAGGCTTCATAGAAGCTCCCCCTTAACTCATGCATAGCAATAAACATAAAGATATACAATGAATGCTCAACACAAATATGCATAAATGAGGAAATAGACATAAATAAAAAAATCCAAATACTTCTCCCCTTTTTGTATAAAGCAAACATATATGTGATTAGTCACATATGTTGCATTTACATTGTCACCTTACCATGCTTTTTAGATAATAAATCCTATTAATAAGTTTTCTTTTTCTTTGCTAAATGTAGGCCCAAGTGCTCAAAGAAAGAAAAGAGAAACAAGCCCAAAAGCCCACAAATTCTGAATTAATTCAGAATAAATTCGAAATGAAGAAATCAGGGGTAAATCTTGGCATATCAAGAGGTTGAGAAGAATCCTCCCTGAATCGAGCGATTGAAGCCACACAATCAAAGGCTGTTTCGTCAACGATTGGAGCAGTAACAAGAAAACCAGCAGAAGATACGGGCTACACACCAAACCAGTGATCTCCCCCCTTTTGGTGTGGCCACCTGGCCACACTAGGGCCGCGAAAACACGGCCCAAGCCGCGTTTCCGCGGCTATCTTGTGGCCGTTGGGGGAGCGTTTGCTCCCCCAATCTTCCCGGGATCCTCTCTGTTAGGATTTTGCCTATAAATACTGGTTTCAGCAAAGAAAAATGCAGCTAAGACTAGGATTAAGTTTTGTGTTTATTTTCTTAGGATTTAGGCTCTTTGTTAGCTAGCACAAAGTTGTAATCTTGTTATTTACTTTGTAGTTTAGTATCAAAATTTGTGAGAGAGAGGAATTGAGTGCTTGTACTTAAAATTGAAGCGACGTCAATACAAAAGTCGAACCAAGTTTTCTTCCACTTGCAGTACGGTATGGTTTGCATTATGTCTATGTTTTCTTCATTATTTTCTATGGATAACTAAACGGTTTTCTGGGCTAGCTATCATAACTCTCTCTTGTTCTTCTTCTCTTCTGTTTTTAAAAGAAAAAGACCCAATGAGTCATATGCATGCCTCACTTAAAAGCCTTTCTTTTTGAAAGTGTTCTTGAAGGCACATGAGGATGGGTTTGGTTTGTTGAATTCTCACTTCTTTCATGAACATCTCTTGAATTGTTTTTACTTCATGCTTTGTTTTAATATTCAATTCTAACAATTTCTTGAAGAAAAGACTACACTCTTCCAACCATCTTATGTGCTTTACTTAAAGCTTTCTAAAAATTAATTTTAAGTTTTGCAATGATCACTTGAGGCACTTAACATTTCAAGAGAAGAACGAACAATTGAGTAGTGAGATAGTGAGCCCAGATTTGCTTTCTTATTATAAAACAATAAAACAATTCTCAAGCTTTCCAAATCAACTTCTCCAAAACCTTTTCTAAAAGTTACAATTTCTCTTTTAATCATCTCTTTCTTTCCATTCTCTTTTTCATAAAAAACGAACACAATTCCTTGTTTTTAAACGATTCACCGAAAAGCTTCCATCGCATCCCTCCTCGTGGACACGACCCGTTAGCCACAAGCTACACGGTAAACTCTTAAACTCTTTGATTGTTCCTTTCTTTTAGCAGTCAATTTTTGGCGCCGTTGTCGGGGAGGGAACGGTGTAGTTGTTTTTAACAAGTTTTGTGTGTTGTTTCAGGGACTTGAAGATCAAGATCTAGCATTCAAGCTTTGCAAGAGAAGACTTGCAAATTCTGTGCACCTACTCTCGAAAGTAGGAAACAGATTTTCAAGAAAATGTGTTGCAAAATCTGAAAAATTCATTGGACTACTAAAACTCTTTTTTGTAGGACATATTGCTCGCAAAAATTTAAGTTTTTATATGTCATATTTGTGCTATTTCTGCTATCCATCATCCCTGTTTTAAGCCAACAGTAAAACACTTGTTGAAAAGTTAAAAAATTGATTAGACATTTGCATTTAAGGCACGAGTCTTTTCAATTCATTTACTTTACTGTTGAAGAGTGATAGAGCAAGGTACATACGCATTGCATTCAGAATAGGACTCATTTCTTGGTTGATTTATATCGCTTTGAGTGAATCTTATTTATCTCGTACACTTGCACAAATTGATTTTAAGGGCAACACCCAATAACAAGATAAGGTGGGGATTTAATCACCCTTCCTTGGCCCAAAAATCAGACTCCAAGCACTCACAAACCTAAGCCTAAGTAAAATCTGATAGACGTTGGCCTTAGGGACATCTCGAACTCACTAGGATATTATCCTAAAGAGGGAAGGTGTTGGAAATTGACTCCTGCCAAATCAGTGTCTAGGAAGGGGATTGAGGGCTGAAAGCCCGTAGATTGGTGGTTACTTAATTAAGGAACGTCTTTGATGGAAAACCTCTCACCAATCTTGCCCTGACCTGGCTGATTAGCTTGTGGTCAAATCTACATTCTACCTCTTGTGGACAATCAACCAGTTAGGAGTTGTCTAGGTCGAGGTTACCTTAGACTAGGCTTGGTTGATTTCTATTGTTGACTGTTGGTTGAACTTTTTTGTGTTTGTTATTGTATCTGTGTAAGCAAGTGTGGTCGAGAGACCCTAATTCATCTAGGTTGACTAGAAACACATCACCACCCAAGTTTGAACCAAGACCAGATCCGGTAATGGCTCAATCAACATCACTGCAGGATAGGTTCTACCCGATTAGGACCTCACTTCCATCATGCATTCTACTTCCATCGGTTGGTGAATACAGTTTTGAGCTCAAGCCTCAGTTCATCAACACACTCCTCAAGTTTCATGGCCTAGAGTCCGAAGATGCCTACTTCTTCATAAGAGAATTTGAGGAAGTATGTCTAATGATGAAAATCCCACACCTTGTAGACGATGCTATTAGGTTGAGATTTATCCCTTTCGCACTTAAGGACCTAGCAAAGAAGTGGCTCTACAGCTTAGCGGCCGTTCTATCACATCCTGGGATGGTTTCATCAAGGTCTTCTTGAAGAAATTCTATCCAATCCATAAACCGCTCTCATTAGGAAGACGATCATGCAATTCAAGCAAGAACCTAGTGAACCGTTCTGGAGGTATTTTGAACGCTTTAAAGACCTCCTTATCCAATGTCCACATCATGAAATAGAGAAATGGCGACAATGCCAAATTCTATATGACGGTTTAGACTATTCCACCAAACCATCTTAGAAAGTATGTGCCAAGAGGGTTTTTTGCAGAAAGATGAAGATGAAGAATGGGATTTAGATGAAAATCTAGCTGAGAAGACCATCCAATGGGAATCTGCTAGTGAGACCTCTAGGAATCCTAACTCCATCTCTTCAAAAGGAGGTCTCCATTCTATCGAATCGTCCATCGCTAATGGGGTTAAGTTAGCTAACCTGGCTAGAAGACTGGAAGCTCTAGAAACGAAAAAATCAAGTCCAGTCAATCAAGTCAGCCCGAACCAATTTCCAACCCCGGGCTGCACTTACTGTCAAGCCATGAATCATGTGTTCGAGGAGTGCCCTGTGTTTCAGGCTCAACAACCCTATCATGAACAGATGAATGCGGCCTTTTCAAGGCCGAACAACAATCCTTATGCACCAACGTACAATCCCGGCTGGAGAAATCACCCTAATTTCTCATGGAGCCAAAATAACTCTGACCATTCACGATCAAATCATGCTAGCCACTTCCATCATGGTAATAATTCTTCCAATCATCAACCTAATTTCTCCAATTTCCATAATAATTTTCCCAACCATCCACCAAACTTTCTGAATTATCAACAGAACTTTTCCAACCAAGCTTCACAATCTCCCTTCCAGAATCCTCAATTAGAAAGGAGAATGATTGACTTTGAAAGAAACATGGAGAGATATATGAAAAACCAAGATTCTCTCATGCAAACTATCCAGAGGTTAGAGGTTCAAATGAGTCAACTAGCCACTCCACAAAATGAGAGACAAAAGGGTACCCTGCCTAGTCAGCCAGTCACCAATGAGAGAAATTCTCAACAAGCTCATTTGGCTGAGGATCATTCATTTAATCAATGTAATGTTGTGCATACATTGAGGTCAGGAAAGAGAGTTGATAACCAAGTGTCAACACCAACAAATCCCATTCAGCACAACCACAATCAAGCTTCCACTTCATCTAATCCAATTTCTTCCAATTCTGACGAATCTGAAAAAGACAAGTCAGCCAGCCAGGTGCACCAGCCTATAGTACCATTTCCTAATAGGCTGAAAAACAACAAGCAAAATCCTCACATGGACAAGATAATCGAGATATTTAACCATGTGAAGATAAATGTGCCACTTCTTAATGCCATCCAACAAGTTCCTTCCTATGCCAAGTTTCTTAAGGACATGTGCACCAAGAAGAGAAAGACTAATGTTCCAAAAAAGGCCTTCTTAGCCACTAACATTAGTGAGCTATTATCAGGTCCTATCCCTGTCAAGTACAAGGATCCAGGTAGTCCCACCATTGCCTGCACAATAGGACAAGCCGAGATTAGTCGTGCACTTCTTGACTTGGGGGCAAGTATCAACTTGCTTCCATTCTATGTTTATCAACAACTCGGGCTGGGCGATCTTAGTCCAACTCGAGTCACCATCCAACTGGCTGACCGTTCTGTTAAAGTTCCAAAAGGGGAGATTAATGATGTCCTGATCCGGATAGGAGAGTTCATTTACCCTGTCGATTTCATAGTTCTGGAGACACAACCTGTGTCCAACTCTAATCATAGGGCTCAAACTCCTGTTATCCTAGGGCGACCATTCCTTGCTACTGCTAATGCCATCATCAATTGTAGGAATGGGTCTATGAGGTTAACCTTTGGAGACATGACTAGAGAAGTCAATGTCTTCAATCTAGGAAAATAACCCCGCGATATTGAGGACCAAACATTTGAAGTCAACCTAATTGAGAACTTGACAAGTGAACATGGGGAAGAAATGGAATTAGAAACAGAGTGTGAATTCGGGTTAGAGTCTGACGACTTTAATCTTAATCAGGTTGTAGATTCTGCTATGAATTGGGCCTCAAACCCTATTTCATCAACATTGGAGCCAACAGATTTGACTAGTCCTACCAGTGAGCCTTCCTCTTCCTTAGAATTGAAAGCCCTACCTGCGCATCTCAAGTACACCTATCTAGGCGAACAAGAGACCTTTCCTGTCATCATTGCCTCCCACCTAAATGACAAGGAAGAAAAAGATTTGAAAGCAATTCTAAGAAAACATAGGGAAGCCATTGGGTGGACTATGACTGATATCAAGGGATTAAGTCCAACCATCGTTCAACATCGCATTCATCTCAATGAAGACGTCACACCTAAAAGAGACCCGCAGCGTAGGTTAAACCCTATAATGCAAGAGGTTGTTCATGCTGAAATCATAAAACTCTTAGACAATGGGATAATTTATCCCATTTCTGATAGCCAATGGGTTAGTCCTGTCCACACGGTTCTGAAGAAATCCGGTTTCACCGTAGTGGAAAACGAGAACAAAGAGTTTGTTCAAACTCGACTTCCCACGAAGATCCGAGTTTGCATCAACTATAGGAAACTGAATGCTGCAACTCGTAAGGACCATTTCCCACTTCCCTTCATTGATCAAATGCTTGAACGTTTGGCGGGTCACGAGTATTACTGTTTCTTGGACGGTTACTCGGGCTATAACCAGATCCCTATCGCTCCCGAGGACCAAGAAAAGACTACGTTTACATGTCCATTTGGGACATTTGCTTATCGTCAAATGCCCTTCAGCTTATGCAATGCCCCAGCAACGTTTCAACGTTGCATGTTGAGTCTTTTCTCTGATATGGTAGAACGATTCTTAGAGATCTTTATGGATGATTTCTCCATCTACGGAGATTCATTCACTCAATGTCTCCACCATCTAGAACTCGTCCTCCAACGTTGTGCTGAGAAAACTCTGACACTGAACTGGGAGAAATGCCACTTCATGGTAAAATATGAAATTGTCTTGGGGCATGAAATCTCCAAGAAAGGAATGAAGTGGATAGAGCCAAAATCGAGGTTATTGCTAAGCTTTCCATGCCCAAATGTGTTAAGGACATTAGATCCTTCCTAGGACACGCTGGTTTCTACTGAAGATTTATCAAGGATTTTAGCAAAATTGCTAGGCTCTTGACTAATCTGTTAGCTAAGGATGTCCTTCACTTTCGATGCTGAATGCATAGATTCTTGGGAGAAGCTTAAGAGAGAGCTTATTTCTGCACCAATCATATCTGCACCGGATTGGTCTAAGCCGTTTAAGATCATGTGCAATGCTTCCGATTTTACCATAGGCGCTGTCCTAGGATAACGCATTGATAACAAGCAACATGTGATCTACTACTCTAGTAGGACTCTCAATGATGCTCAACTGAACTACACTACGACTGAGAAGGAATTCTTGGCAGTAGTGTTTGCCTTAGAGAAGTTTCGTCCCTACCTACTAGGGTCCAAAACCACCATTTTCACCGATCATTCTGCGCTTAGGTACCTCATGATGAAGAAGGATGCCAAGGCCCGACTCATTCGTTGGATCCTCCTTCTTTAAGAATTCGATCTTGAGATTCGAGATAAGAAAGGCGTAGAAAATGTCGTTGCTGACCACCTCTCCCAGATCGCTAATTCTCCATGCAACGAATTACCCATAAATTAGGATTTTCCTGATGAACATCTCTTAGCTATCTCTAGGGAACATTGGTTTGCTGATATAGTGAATTACTTAGTCACAAACCAAACTCCGTCTCATTGGTCCAAAAATGATGTTTATCGGTTCTTATCCAAGTCTGGTATTTCTTTTGGGAGGAACCGTATCTTTTCAAGTACTGTTCTGACCAAATTATTAGGAGATGCATTCCCGATGAAGAGGTTAAGAGTGTTCTATCTTTCTGTCACGAACTTGCATGTGGTGGACACTTTGGTCCCCGCAAGACTGCTAAAAAGGTGCTACAATGTGGGTTCTATTGGCTCACTCTGTTCAAGGATGCTTATGAATTTTGCAAGACGTGCCCTAGATGCCAAATGGTAGGAAGGATTTCAAACCAACATATGATGCCCCTAAACCCAATTCTAGTAATAGAACTCTTTGATGTTTGGGGCATCGACTTTATAGGTCCATTTCCTAATTCATTTGGAAACCAATACATATTGGTTGCTGTGGATTACGTGTCCAAGTAGGTAGAAGCCATTCCTTGTAAAACTAATGATAACAAAGTTGTCATAAAGTTTTTGAAAGAGAACATTTTTTCCCGCTTCGGAACCCCTCGTGCTATCATCAGTGATAATGGCACTCACTTTTGCAATAGATCTTTTGAAGCTCTTATGCGAAAGTATGCCATAACTCACAAGTTGTCCACACCTTATCATCCACAAACCAGTGGGCAAGTTGAGGTTTCAAATAGACAAGTCAAGCTTATATTGGAGAAAACTGTGAACCAAAACCGAAAAGATTGGTCCATCAAACTTATAGATGCTCTATGGGCCTACGGGACCGCTTTCAAGACGATTCTAGGAATGTCTCCCTATAGGTTAGTCTATGGCAAATCTTGTCACTTGCCCGTTGAGTTAGAGCACCGAGCCTTATGGGCAATCAAGCAGTTGAATTTCGACTTGACTAAGGCCGGTGACCTTCGGAAATTACAAATTTCCGAATTGGAGAATTGAGAAATGAGGCCTATGAAAATGCTAGGATCACTAAAGATAGAGTCAAGATTTTTCATGACAAGCACATCATAAGAAAAACCTTTGTCCCTGGACAAAAAGTCTTACTCTATAATTCTAGGATTCATCTTTTTCCAGGAAAATTGAAATCGAGATGGACTGGGCCATTCGTTGTAAAAACTGTGTTTCCACACGGTGCAGTTGAGATCAGTGACACCAAGAATGGAAATGACTTTAAGGTAAATGGTCAACGCCTTAAACCTTTCTTGGAATCGGTGCTGGTAAATGAAACGGCAATGGGTGTTTTTGACCCAGTGTATCGATAACTTTCCTTCTTTCCATTTTATTTCATGCACTTATACATTTCTTTCATATATTGGGGACAATGCATGAGATAAGTGTGGGGGAGGGTTCTAACATGACTGATAAAAAAAAAAAGAAGAAGAAAAATAGAAAAAAAAAGGGTAGACAATATTTTGATATATTTTTTGTAAGAAATTAAGTCAATTTTAAGGAATAGGAGAATCATAATTGGGATTTCTTACACTTGGTCAAAATAAGATAACTTGTTTAATTTTTAGAGTCAGGAAGTAAATTTGTGAAAGTAATTTAGTCTTGATATTTACCTTGATGACATATGCACAAAAAATACACTTACACACTTAGGGTTTAAAAACAGAGACTCTTATGCCTTATAAAAATATGATGAAAAAGAAAAAAAAGAGGAAAAAAACAAGTCTAATTATTGATTAGCTAGGTGCTTTGGCCTAAGCAAGCCTTAGTATTTATGCAAATGATAATTAGATGAGTTTGAAAGAAAAAAATGTGTCCTCTGATTAAGCTGGGTATTTATGCCTCATGAAGCATAAGTATTCACGCCTAAAAGGGGTACATCGTATAAATAAAAACCTTGGTTTTGTGGCCTTATCTGCTCGAGTGTTTAAGTCCTTAGGGTGTTTTTTCTCACCCGGTGTCCTAAAACTGTCCGGTTTGGGTGTCACCGACTGAATGCTCGTTACATGGGCAGATTAGAAAGCCTAATGAAATTGAGGAATAAATTTCACCAAAAATAAATAAATATAAGGCATAGGAGTTAATGTTAAAGAACCCTTAGTCAACTTCACAGTCACGATGGTGCATACGACTCAGGGTAAATTAATAGACTAGATGAGAAGTACAATTTGACTCCTTACTTTAATTGATGACATGTTTTTGAATAGAGACTAAGTGTAGGAATGAAAAATTTGATATTCCTATAACTTATAGATTACTTAAACTCTCACAAATATACTTCAAATATTTTCTCCTTTTTTAAAAAAAAAAATGCTTTTCGAAAATACTAACCTTTTTCTCTTTCTTCATGGATTTTGTGGGTGCAATCCACTGAAAACCCTCACGAGACAAAACTCGTCCTCTAGGGATAACCTAGAGGTTTAACGGCTTGTTGCACATGCTCAGTGCAATCGAGTGACCTGCGAAAGTGGTCTAATAATTGATTTGAGTTAGTCTGATGTTTTGCTCGAGGGCGAGCAAAAGATAAGTGTGGGGGTGTGATTAATCACATATGTTGCATTTACATTGTCACCTTACCATGCTTTTTAGCTAATAAATCCTATTAATAAGTTTTCTTTTTCTTTGCTAAATGTAGGCCCAAGTGCTCAAAGAAAGAAAAGAGAAACAAGCCCAAAAGCCCACCAAATTCTGAATTAATTCAGAATAAATTCGAAATGAAGAAATCAGGGTAAAAATCTTGGCATATCAAGAGGTTGAGAAGAATCCTCCCTGAATCGAGCGATTGAAGCTACACAATCAAAGGCTGATTCGTCAACGGTTAGAGTAGTAACAAGAAAACCAGCAGAAGATACGGGCTACACACCAAACCAGTGATCTCCCCCCTTTTGGTGTGGCCACCTGGCCACACCAGGGCCGCGGAAACGCGGCCCAAGCTGCGTTTCCGCGGCTATCTTGTGGCCGTTGGGGGAGCGTTTGCTCCCCCAATCTTCCCGGGATCCTCTCTGTTAGGGTTTTGCCTATAAATACTGGTTTCAGCAAAGAAAAATGCAGCAAAGACTAGGATTAAGTTTTGTGTTTATTTCTTAGGATTTAGGCTCTTTGTTAGCTAGCACAAAGTTGTAATCTTGTTATTTACTTTGTAGTCCAGTATCAAATTTTGTGAGAGAGAGGAATTGAGTGCTTGTACTTGAAGATTGAAGTGACGTCAATACAAAAGTCGAGCCAAGTTTTCTTCCACTTGCAGTACGGTATTGTTTGCATTATGTCTATGTTTTCTTCATTGTTTTCTATGGATAACTAAACGTTTTCTGGGCTAGCTATCATAACTCTCTCTTGTTCTTCTTCTCTTCTATTTTTAAAAGAAAACGACCCAATGAGTCATATGCATGCCTCACTTAAAAGCCTTTCTTTTTGAAAGTGTTCTTGAAGGCACATGAGGATGGGTTTGGTTTGTTGAATTCTCACTTCTTTCATGAACATCTCTTGAATTTTTTTTACTTCATTCTTACTTCTTCGCGCTTGATGTTTTAATATTCAATTCTAACGATTTCTTGAAGAAAAGACTGCACTCTTCCAACCATCTTATGTGCTTTACTTAAAGCTTTCTAAAAATTAACTTTAAGTTTTGCAAATGATCACTTGAGGCACTTAACATTTCAAGAGAAGAACGAACAATTGAGTAGTGAGATAGTGAGCCTAGATTTGCTTTCTTATTATAAAACAATAAAACAATTCTCAAGCTTTCCAAATCACCTTCTCCAAACCTTTTCTAAAAGTTACAATTTCTCTTTTAATCATCTCTTTCTTTCCATTCTCTTTTTCATAAAAAACGAACACAATTCCTTATTTTTAAATGATTCACCGAAAAGCTTCCATCGCATCCCTCCTCGTGGACACGACCCGTTAGCCACAAGCTACATGGTAAACTCTTAAACTCTTTGATTGTTCCTTTCTTTTAGAAATCATATGCATTAAACAAGAAAAGAAACATACATATATAAATTCTCAAAATTCTTCTTCCCCTTTTTGTATAAAATAAGAAAATAAAATAAATATGCATATATAAATCTCCAATTTCCTCTTCCCCTTTTTGTCAAAGCAAACATAAAGTTATATATGTGACATATATTCATGAAGAAGAGAGACTAAAGTTAACTCCCCCTGCATGCATGCATTTATATGAAAAGAGATGACTAAACCCTACCACATAAAGCATAATATACAATGTATAAAAGGAGATGTGAAGCTCCCCCTACACACGTGTAAGACATAGAGAGGAGAGGTCAAGCTCCTCAATATGAGACACACTCAACACGGATCTATATATACAGAAGATGTTAAGCTTCCCGTGCATATAAGCAATATATATCAAAACATTATGATACCAATTTAAAACAAATTTACCAATTGAAAATATACCAATTTATGATAAACGTATATATCGAAACATTATGATACTAATTTATGAAACCAATTAAAATAAACAAAATTTTTAGGATATCAAAAGATACCAATTGAAAGTATCTTGTAAATTTTTTATACAAATAGAAAATAAAACATTGTACGTTTTTTATACCAATTAAAATATATATATTGTAAATTTTGATACCAATTGAAAGTAAAAACCAAATTTTGGATAAACAAATCATTTTACAATAAAGATAACAAATTGAGAATAATACCAATTTAAGATTTTTATACCAATATTGAAAAAGTTAGCATATACCAAATCAAAATATTTTTCATCAAAAAGAATGGGAGTATGAAACCAATAGAAAATAAAATCGATTGAAAGATAAAACATGAATTTTCTCCCCTTTTATGAAATACTAATAAAAATAATGCATAAACTTGTATAAAATACCAATTGAAAAATAATTGACATTAAGGAGTAAATCAAGCTTAGCATAAACATAATTTGTGCTTTAGGATGTAAAGTTATTGTAAGCACAATCAAATCATATATATATGTATGAAAATGTAAATACCAATCAAAATTGATACTATTTGAAATTTGAAGCATACATATGTAGAAAACATAAATATGAGTATATAAAAAAATATCAATTGTGATACCAAATGGAAATATAATTAAGATCAAATGTATAACTCATACCTACCACCCTATCATGCATATGTTTAAATGGATTTTCAATTTTGAGCATACAAGGCATGGTCGCTCATCCATCCACCCTTTGAAGGAAGGTTTTTTAAAATATGACTTTGAAAATAATTTTAGCATAATTGAAAACTCTTCCAAAATGAAGAATTACGCAACTAGTTTTAAGATAATTTTGTAAACTAGTACAAAAACCTTCAAGTAAGGAATAAAATATAAATGAATCCATGAAAATCATCAAAATTAAATATACTTCATGGTATATGTTGTTTAGTTAAAACTAAAAGTATAAATATATATTCCAAACACAAATGAGTCCATAATGGAATTTGTATGAAAAGTAAGTGACTCAAGGGTATACATGTATATCTAAAGTTTTAAATAAAATTAATATATACATGAAGCTAAACACATTATCATAAAAACATGTCCAAAAAAAGGGAATACAAGTAGAAATGCACGAATCATCAAAATTAGGTTATACTAGTACATCTAATGGGTACAAATGAGCAATCAAGCACAAATATATAATAATTAATTTGTGGCTCACTAGTTGTACAAGTATATACGCAAGTTTTAATGAAAAATACATCTAAACATGTAATCAAAACATGAAGTGCAAAATCATAAATAAAAACAAATATGATCATTATGTAAATGCATATGTCTTAGAACAAGCATATTCATAGTAGTTTAAACAATAGTGAGAACACAGTAATGGTCCATATAAACATGGGTGTATCTCAAATGCTACATATGTATATTACTAGTCTAATTTACATGACATTTAATATAATGAACATGAAAAATAAAACATACTAAAAGTCAATCAATGAAAACATGTAAACTAAATGGGAGTTAGAGATAGTTACCAAAACCATTAAGGCTAATCTCTAAGTCTTTACGCCGTGGTGGTCCTCCCACCAAACTCCCTTGAAGGTGATGCATCTAATGTAATATCCATCAAGCGCAAAGGCATCCACCATCAAGACACCAATGCCCTCACGTCAAGCGAGAGCCCATACCAACATCAAATACAATAGGAGTAGATTTTGGTACCCATATCTTATTGGGTCCATGGGGGTTAGCACCTTTCCTAACCCAAACAAATTTATTTATAAAATTTGATGTATTTAATCTATCATAACAAATTTTGCAAGTGGCCCTTTCGTCCACAATGTGTACAAGTGTACACATGAGCATACATAGTGTCATGTGTGTGATCATGATGAGCATGTGTATATCGTGTATAGTGTGCATGAATATGTGGTGCATGTTTCTTGCGAAACATGGATTCCAATTTCATATGATCCATAGCACATTGGCTCAAAGTGGAGCCCAAACAATCAACACTCTTCTTTAACATGGTTATATTATTTTCAATATGAGAAGAAGAGGTGAAGCATGCAATAGAAACACTAGATGGTGAACCATGGCAAACATGTGAATTTAAATCATTTTTCAAAGATTTATTATCATTAGAAATCAAATCCAATTCTTTAAAATAGAAATAATATTTTTTTCAAAGAATCATTTTCTTTTAAAACAAAATCAAGTTTTGAAGATAGAACTTTATTTTTCTTCAAAACAATGTCACAATCATTTTTATTTTTCAAAATTTCATTTTCTTTTAGGGTAAGGTCAAGTTGGGATTTCAATGAGTCCCTTTCACTAGAAATCTCAACCTTCTCTTGCAAAGCTAAATCAAGTTTTGAAAACAAATCCTTATTTTCTCCTTTTAATTTAAAGCTTTTCTTTTTCAAGCCTTGGTATTTTTCTAGCAAGTTTTCATACACAAGAGATAGTTCTTAGTTTAATGCATTAGCATCAACATAATCATCACTTGAAGAAATGGCACTATCATCTAGTTGAGTATCGAGTTTATCTCAAGGGAGTCATTCCCTTGGACCATGTAGCAAGCTTGTTCGGACTCGTCTCCACTAGATTCCTCCTCCATATATTATGTTGTTTGTAGCTTGGAAGAGGTCAAAGTATTCCATACTGCAAAAACGGAATCACAATGAGAAACTAACATAAGATATTCTTTGCTTAGAGTGCATCTAAGTGTCTCTAGGGATTGTGCATTGGCCTCTATATACTTGTCATTATCAAGATAAGATTTCTTGGTAGCGGCAAGGTGAACATGCATGCCTAAGCTTTTAAGGTACATGGACATCTTAACTTTCTAAACGTCAATGTTGGAAGTATCATACATGGGAGGGGTCATGAAGTCAATGAGTGTGTGTAAACAAATATGTGTACAAATGCAAATCTAGATTAGCGAACCAAGATCTCACTCCTAGGTGGTTAAACCTAATATCAAGAGCGTAGGCTCTGATAACAATTGAAAGTACACCTAGAGGGGGGTGAATAGGTGTATGGCTAATCTAATGACAAATGATGCAGAATTAAAAACTAATTACAACACACTTAGTGTAACCAAAGAGTGTAGCTGAATTCCCGATGAAGGGCTCTGGACTATCTCCTCTAAATTCCTCTAAATAAGAGTTGAGGTGCTATATGAAGCACTAGTGAGGCACACAAACAATACCAAGCAAATATATGATGTGAATATAATGCAATTGCAAGGTATAAAAGAGAGAGTTTAGAGATAGTGGATCAATCGCAAACATCAAGATATGTTTCGAGGTTCGAGCCACTGCTCTACGTCCCCGCCTTCACACAAAAGGATTTTCACCAATGCGTCCACATAGGACTTCTCACACATGGAACCTCCACTGAGGATTTGGGTAATATAACTTTGGAGTACACAACTCCTCTCTTAAACAATAACAGCCTCTACACAAGAGGCAAGGCACTAAGCCAGATAAGATCAACCTCTCAATAGAGGGATAGGCACAAAGCCAACACTCCAACAATCACCTCTACACTTAGAGAGATACCAACTAAACCAAACTCCTCCACAATCACCTCAACACAAGAGGGATAACAACAAACACAAGGAAGGTTACAACTCTTGATGATCTCAAAGACCACAAAAAAATTTTCCTCACAAAACAAGATCCTAATAGATATGATAGATAGATAGCTCAAGTTTAAGAAATCAAGGTGTTTGGAAATCAAAACACAAAGAAAAATACTTAGGAAAACAACTAGAATAAGATAGAAATGAAGATCAAAACCAATATCCCAAACACTCTATTTTTCTTTGAATTTTTCAACCCTTGAAAACAAATAAAGATAAATCTTTTTTAACCCATAAACTCTTTTAAAACTTATAGCTAAAATACTTAAGAAGATGGGAATTTTTGCCCTTGAAAAACTTAATCAAAACAGCCTAAAGGGATGGTTATTTATAGCCCATTCCAAAACTAGCCGTTAGGCCAAGACAGCAGAAAAATTCTGTTATCGGTCG
The DNA here is from genome assembly GCA_038442645.1 of Agave tequilana. Lineage (NCBI taxonomy): Eukaryota > Viridiplantae > Streptophyta > Magnoliopsida > Asparagales > Asparagaceae > Agave > Agave tequilana. The sequence goes on along the minus strand of JAVJIF010014435.1, from coordinate 120,614 downwards.
ACCACCCGGTCGACTGGCCAACGGTCAAATATCTGACTGTTGTGCCACCGGTCGACCGCCCGGTGACCGAGGCTTAGATACAAAGAGCAGAGCTCTCTGCCGGTCGACCGCCCAGTCGACCGGGCCCAAATACAGATAACAGAGCTCTCCGGCGGTTGACCGGATCAGTCGACCAGCCCTCCAGCCAATTGGCCTGTGCACGTTTATGCACATCTGTCGACCAGACCGATCGACCGACTCCTGTCTCGATCGACCGTCCGGTCGACCGGCAGAAGGCCAAGTCATATATTTTGGGGATTAAAAACTTGGCCTTTTTATCTTCAATTAAATCCCATAAAATCACAAAAATTCCACAAAAATAAGTTCTTATAAGATCTTTGAAATACAAATATGTGTGACTAAAATCCAACACATATTACAAACAATTTGAACCATTTTGTGATATTGAAATTAGGCTTTAAACCAAAATCGATATTTTTCAAAACTTGAATTTTTGAATTGGAAATCCGTTTTCTCCAAAACTTGTGCAAATACAAAAACATGTTATTGAAACAATTTTGAAGAATATTGTATATGGATAGAATCCAATATACATACAAGATATATATCTATGTTTTTACAATATAATCCAAAATCAGTTAAACTGAAAACCAAAACCAATAAACTTTAAACTTGTGTGTGTGTGAACTTGAGCATATCAATACTTCCTACCTTTACACAAGATCTAAACAAATTAAACTAAATAAATTGAGAACTTCTTGTAGAACTCCTTCTTCAAGTCGACTCGATCTAAGCGCGATCCAACGAGCTTGACTCCAACTGAGTGCTAGAAGCGATCTTGATGCCCGAGCTTTTGAATCTATATGTGAAAACTTCAAACTCCTTTGTTGAAGCTAATCACCTACTAATATCTTGGTCAATCACTGAAACTATTTAAATACAAGATTATTAGTAAATTATAACAACATGAGTTAATCATCATCAAAACTAGAGTGATGGGCCTCTGGGCCAACAAGTAAAACTTTAACCAGAAGATATCTGAATAACTAGAATCATGAACAAAACTATAAATGAAATATAACTCATATCACGATAAATGAAACAACTGATGTCAAAGAGATGTGAAGCCTACATATGTATCTAATCTGGTTTGTTATCATTAACCAACTAATGTAGTACTTAACTGTGCCCCATACCACAGTCGTTTTCCTATATATCAAACAACATTATCATTGTTGTAACTGCCTACCAATGTAGTGCATGTGTTTTGAAAAGGTGTCGTGCATGCCCAGTACTACGGTCAACACCCCTGACGCTGAAGTAGGATAAGCCGCAAGGCTCTAATAACTGAGACCACGGCCCCACACAAAAGACAACTGGTGTGGCATTGTAATCCAGTATAGCTCTAACAACTGACAACTGAATAACTAGGTAGCCAGTACTACGTTTGTTCCCTATGGTGAAACTCACAACTCGATATATCATCATAAATTCTTTCAAAATACACGACATGCATTATCAGGCAATTACCCCTTTCCCCCGAGTTATGGTATCTTTTATTAATAAGCAAATACTGTAAGTTATTATTAAAATAAAATAGTGACCAGATATCTCCAACAACTGATGATGTCAATAATAGCTGATATCTGAGAACTGATAACTGATATCTGACAACTGAATATTGGCAACTAATAACTGACATTTGAATACTGGAGATATAGGTCACTAATCACAATGGTGCACTAACAAACTAGTAACTGATACTGATATCTGATAATTGTTATCTACTCTGAAGTACGAGATCACTGATATCAATGAAATTACTCTCACAATAACTCTATCTCTATAACTGAATAACTGAATTAATCAAGAACTAATCATGAAGTGAAGTTTGAATATTCTCGAGATCAACTAAGTCAACTGATACTGAAATCGCAAATAAAAAGTGCAACATCCTCGAATAACATGTAATTTAAAGTATTCTACATCCAATCCTCGACATTAATAAGAAATCATCAATATCCTGATAAACTAATAATCAATAAATAGATTTCAAAATTACTTACAACTAATAATCCAATAAAATCAATTCCATCTAAATACTGATCAAGATCCGATATAAAGAACATAAATCCCAGAAGAACTCTAGCTCCAACTAATTCTATATACAAATTCAAATATCAGGAAAATCAATCTTCTAATAAGGCAACATCCTAACTAAACATCCTCAAGATCTAAATGAGTTCCCATCTGAATTATCGTCAAATAAATATCTATTAATTATCTTCACATAAAATCTACCACTTAACCACCAACACAAACCAATCGAACTTTAGATCCAATCCCATTACAGTCCAAGTTCCCTCACAACTACATCCGAATCCAAAACGGTTACACATGATATGATATAAGTTTAATATCTTAATACCAAAATATAAAGTCTATTATTTATAAAGTGATTAACTCTCCCACAGTATACTAACCCATGTCTGATAATCCATCATACAAAATAAATCAATCCTCTTCACTAACCTTTAGTCAAACTTATAATCCAACTAAGTCCACTAACAGATCAGAGTATCAAGATATTTAACCATTGGAACCAGATTCTAAATCATAAAAACAGTAATCATTTCTAAACACTAGAAATTAGACATAACTAACTAACACGAATAGAACAATTTAAATATTCTAACTAATAACAAAAATAGCTAAATAAACGACATAATAAATACTCACCTGAAATGATAAATTAACTTTCCCAATTAAAATAAATAAATAAAGAAAACACTCATTAACAATAATAAATAAATAACAACTCAAAAAAAAAATACTCACATGAAATGATGCGATTTCGGGTCCGAATCGCCGTCTGGTCTAAACTGCATGACCCGGTACGGATCTCCGAATCATTTCGTGTGTTAGTCTTTGAATCGCCTGGCGTATCAGCACTCTACGAACATTGAGTTTGAATCGCGCAATTGGGTTCGAATCGCTGCAACACGCAACCAAACACATGAACTCACATGAACAGAAATATACACACGCATTGGTATACACTTGCACACATATACGCACTATATACATACATATATACAACTAAAACCCACATACATATACATACACTTATATACATAAATACATATATATATACACTCGAATTTATATACACTCATCTACACTCATTCGTACACACACATTATTACACAAAGCACACAATATACATGCACACCCAATCACAACACACCCACATACTAAACACATGCAAATGCAAATACACATAATAATGTTTACAAAGAGGGAAAGAGTGCAAACACTCACGCATGGGTGGAAGATGACTGATCGGGGTGAAACTGTGCACAAAAAGTGTTATTTTGAAATAAGAATTTAAAGTGTGTATGCTTTGCTTCCTCGATGCTTCCGTTATAGCATAGAGGCTAAACGGGTCGAATCCACTAGAATTTTTAACGGTTTGTTCATGTGTGTGTTAACGGTTCTTCTATATTTCAAAGAATAAAAATAAAAGAAAATAAAGAATGAAAAGAGAAGAGTACGGTAGAAACAAAGATAGAAACATTGAAGAAAATGTGTTTGTGATTTTTGATATTATTTCTAAAACAAAGTAAAAAATGAAAGAAAATTTATAGCTACTAACTACTAATGACTCCACTTATATGCTCACCTCTTAGTGATAGTTGCCTCACATGTATCCTTGGCCATCACTAGTCCTTGGTTCAAGAGTTTTTCAAAGCATGACCCATAAGATCGCTTATCACATCCAAACTCAAATAAATAAGTGATCAGTCACATATATTGCATACATATTGTCACATTTTCATGCTTGTTACCTAAATAAATCATATTAATAAGTCCTATTGTTCTTTATAAAATGCAGGCCCATTGCTAAAGGATAGGCTAGAGAAACGAGCCCAAAAGCCCATTTAATTCAGAATAAATTTGAAATCAGGGAATCAGGGCAAATCTTGGCATATCAGAGAGGTTGAAAACCAGTTGAAATGAATCCTCTCAAATCAAGCGGTTGAAGCCAACAAATCAAAGATCATTTCGTCAAATCATAGAGCTGCAACAGTAAATCCAACAAGACAAAAGGAAACCTAAAGCCACGCCAACTAATCCTCCACCTGGATGTGGCCAAGTGGCCACATCCAGGCTGCGGATCCGCGACCCAAGCCGCGGATCCGCGGTTTGTTGGTGGAGATAAAGGGAGCGTTTGCTCCCCTTATCTCCTCACTTCCTTCCCTCTGAGGTTTTGCCTATAAAAGCTAGGGTTCTGTACTGAAAATTTAGCGAGGACTAGGATAAAATTTATTGTTCATTTTTATGGTTTAAAAACATTGTTAGATAGCCTGGAGAAGTTGTATCTCCTCTTTATCTTTTTTTTGTTTAGACCAGAAAAGAGAGAAGAGTGGATTTGAGTGTGTAATTCGTTTTTGAAGTGACAATCAAAGGAGCTTCTACTTGCCATTCCAACTCAACTTAAATTCAGTATGTTTGTGTCTAATTGTCAATTTCTTGTTTGTTTCCATTTCATATTAGTAGCTAAATCATTTTCTGGGCTCACTAATTGATGTTTTCTACCTCTTCTCTCTCGATTGAATTTGATGGAAGAACTCTCTTGAATCATAATGCCTAAAGTTAATTTTTATTCTTGAAAGCTCATGATGATGCTCTTCTTTTAAAACTTGAATTTTCAAGGCACAACTAGTTGTAAATTGTTTTTATTCCATACTTGCTTCCTCGCGCTTGACGGTTTAACATTCTATTTTAAATGTTGTGTTAAGAAAGATCTCAAGATTTGATCCGAAATCATCTCATTTGTTTTACTTGAATACTAAAAGAAATTAAGCTCTTTTGCCTATGATAAAAGTGATAGACTAAAATTATTCTTGGGATAAGCAGTGAGGTAAATAAAATTAGTGAGCCCAGATCCTCTCCTTCTTATATTAAAATCAACCAAACAATTTTCAAGCTTTTAAAATCTCCTTCTCCAAAGTCTTCTCCAAATTTTAAGTTTCTCTTTTAACCATCTCCCTTCTTTCCACTCTCTTTTCAATTAAAAAACGAGCACAACTCTTTGTTACTAAACAAAACACCAAAAAGCTTTCATCGCACTCCTCCTCGTGGACATGACCCGTTAGCCACAAGCTACACGGTAATTTCTTAACTCTTTGATTTTACAATCAATTTTTGGCACCGTTGCCGGTGAGGGAACGGTGTATTTATTTTTTAACAAGTTTGGTGTGTTATTTCAGGAACTTCAAGATTCAGATCTAGCATTCAAGCTTTGCAAGAGAAGACTTGCAAATTCTGTGCCCCTACTCTCGAAAGTAGGAAACAGAATTTCAAGAAATTGCGTTACAAAAGTTAAAAATTTCATTGGACTACTAAAACTCTTTTTTGCAGGACATATTGCTCGCAAAAAATTAAGTTTTTGTATGTTATATTCTTACTATATCTGCTATCCACCATCCCTGTTATAATCCAACAGTAATTTGAGTGATTGTTAATTGCTTAAAAAAACATTTAGACTTGCATTTTAGGCATTTGTCTAATTACGTTTATTTTACAATTACTGTTGAAGATAGCTGGAGACAAGGTATGTATGCATAGCATATAGTTTAGGAAACATTCTTGGGTGATATTTGCTTTTGATTGCTACTTTTCTATATCTTGCACACTTTGCACAAATCAATTCTAAGGGCAAAACCCAAGTCAAGATAAGGTGGGGAAGTCATTACCCTTCCTTAGCCCACAAACCATCTCCAAGCACGCACAATCTAAGCCTAAGTAAAATCTGATAGACGTTGGCCTTAGGGACATCTCGAACTTACTAGGAGATTATCCTAAGGGAAAAGGTGTTGGAATTTGACTCCTGCCAAATCAGTGTCTAGGAAGGGGATTGAGGGCCGAAAACCCGAAGGGTGGTGGTTACTTAATTAAGGAACGTCTTTGACGGATAACCTCCCACCAATCTTGCCCTGACCTGGCTGATTAGCTTGTGGTCAAAGTCTACATTATACCTCGTATGGACAATCAACCAGTTAGGAGTTGTCTAGGTCAAGGTTATCTTAGGCTAGGCTTGATTGTTTTCTCTTCTTGACTATTGGTGAACTTGTTTGTGATTGTGTTTGTGTATACAAGTGTGGTCAAGAGACCCTAATTCATCTAGGTTAACTAGAAACACATCACCACCTAACTTTGAAACAAGACCAGATTCGGTTATAGATCGACCGACATCTTTGCAGGATAGGTTCTATCCCATTAAAACATTACTTCCATCCTGCATCCAACATCCATCGGTTGGTGAACACAACTTTGAGCTTAAGCTACAGTTCATCAATACACTCCCTAAGTTCCATGGCTTAGAGTCCGAAGATGCTTATTTCTTCATAAGAGAATTTGAGGAAGCATGCTAAATGATGAAAATCTCACACCTTGCAGATGATGCTATTAGGTTGAGAATTGTTCCATTTGCTCTTAAGGACTTAGCCAAGAAATGGCTCTATAGCTTAGCGGCCGGCTCTATCACATCTTGGGATGGTTTCATCAAGGTCTTCTTGAAGAAATTCTATCCAATCAATAAAACCGCTCTCGTTAGGAAAAACATCATGTAGTTCAAGCAAGAACCTAGTGAACCATTTTGGAGGTACTTTGAACGCTTCAAAGACCTCCTTGTCCAATGTCTTCATCATGGAATAGAGAAATGGCGACAATGCCAAATTCTTTATGATAGTTTAGACTACTCGACCAAGACCCTCTTAGAAAGCATGTGCCAAGGGGGATTCTTACAGAAGGATGAACATAAAGGATGGGATTTATATGAGAATCTAGCTGAAAAGACCATCCAATGGGAACCTACTAGTGAAAGCTTTTGGAATCCAAACTCTATCTCTTCAAAAGGAGGTCACCATTCAATTGAATCATTCATAGCTACCGAGGCTAAGTTAGCTAACCTAGCGAGAAGACTGGAAGCTCTAAAAACTAAGGAACCAAGTCTAGTCAATCAAGTCAGCCCAAACTAATTTCCAATTCCAGGTTGTACTTACTGTCAGGCCATGAATCATGTGTTTGAATAGTGTCCTATATTTCAAACTCACCAACACTTTCCTGAACCGATGAATGCGGCCTTTTCAAGGCCGAACAATGATCCTTACGCTCCAACGTATAATCCTGGCTGGAGAAATCACCCAAATTTCTCATGGAGCGAACAAAATAATGACGACCCACGGTCAAACCATGCAAGCCACTTCCATCATTCCAATAATTCTTTCAATCATCAACCCAACTTTTTCAATCAGCCTCACAATTCTCCCAACAATTTTTCAAATTATTAACAAAATTTTCCTAACCAAGCTCCACCTTCCTTCCAGAATCCTCAACTTGAAAGGAGAATGACTGATTTTGAGACAAACATGAAAAGGTACATGAAGAACTAAGATTCCCTCATACAAACAATACAGAGGCTAGAGGGTCAAATAAGCCAGTTAGCGAACCCACAACATGAGAGACACAAAGGGTACCTTGCCCAGTCAACCAATTATGAATCCTAAGAATTCACAAGAAGCTCATTTGGTTGAGAATCAATCTCTGAATCAATGTAATGATGTTCATACATTGAGGTCGGAAAAAGAAAGTTGATAATCAAGTGTCAACACCACCTAATCCTAGTCAGCACAATCTCACTTCAGCATCCACCTCATCTAATCCCACTCCTCCTAAATTTGATAAATCTGAAAAAGATAAGTCAACCAGTCATGTGCACTAGCACATAGCACCATTTCCTAATAGGCTGAAAAATAAGCAAAATCCACACATGGATAAGATAATTGAGATCTTTAATCAAGTGAAGATAAATATGCTACTTCTTGATACCATCCAACAAGTCCCATCTTATGCTAAGTTTCTTAAGGACATGTGCACCAAGAAGAGAAAGACTAATGTACCTAAAAAGGTCTTCTTAGCCACTAACAGTAGTGAGCTACTATCAGATCCGATCCCTATTAAGTACAAGGATCCATGTAGTCCAATCATTGCCTGCATAATAGGACAAGCCGAGATTAGTCGTGCACTTCTTGACTTGGGAGCAAGTATCAACTTGCTTCCATTCTCAGTTTATCAACAACTCGGGTTGGGCGATCTTAGTCCAACTCGAGTCACTATCCAACTAGCTGACCGTTTAGTAAAAGTTTCAAAAGGGGAGATCAATGATGTTCTTCTCCGGGTTGGGGAGTTTATTTACCCTGTTGATTTCATAGTTTTGGAAGCACAACCTGTGTCTAACTCTAATCATAGGGCTCAAACTCTTGTTATCCTAGGGCGACCATTCCTTGCTATTGCCAATGCCATCATCAATTGTAGGAATGGGTCCATGAGGTTTACTTTTGGGGACATGACTAGAGAAGTCAATGTCTTCAATCTAGAAAAACAATCTCGTAAGATGAGAGATCAAACATTTGAGGTAAACTTTATTGAAAATAATTGTGATGAAGAGAGTGAAGATATAAAAGATGAGTCGCTATTTCTTAATGAATTATTTAAGAATGAATGCGATTATCTTGATAAGAAGGCATATGTCGGAGATCCTAATGTTAGAGTACCCTTTAAAAAGGGAAAATTTGATTTGAATATCTTCACTTTCGATGAGCCAACCAATAATGTATCGCATGAGAATATAATTCAAGAACCTCCGATTGACATACTCTTTGAAAACCTCTTCGAAGAAGAACTCATGTGTTTAGATGAACCAACTAGGGATCTTTTGGTTAATTACATATCTCTAGGGGAAAGTGTTGACCTAAACTTTGAGGAGATATATGGAATTGAGTTAGAATTCCTTGGCATCATAGTGAGGAAGTTCCAACTGAGAAGTGTGGTGGTGATTAATTTTTGAATAATGAATGTAGAAATATGAGGAAGGAAAACCTAAAGAAGTTGAGACTGGGGAGGAAGCGAGCTAAAATGACAGAAAAATTGGCCTCCCCACTATGCCCTATAAAGAGGACCCATTGGAATGACGAGAAGAGAGCTAGAGGGATAAGACCGAAAAAGATCTAGGTGTGGGAGAAACTTGATGTTGTACATATTTCTGTATAATATATGCACCTCTTTTACATTTCATTTCATGCATGTATACATTTCTTTCATACATTGGGGACAATGCATGAGATAAGTGTGGGGGAGGATTCTAACATGACTAATATAACTTCAAAAAAAAAATCATATGCATATATAAAAAACTTTTTGAAAGGTAAGAACAATATTTTGATATATTTTTGTAAGAAATTAAGTCAATTTTAAGGAATAGGAAAATCATAATTAGAATTTCTTATACTTGATCAAAGTCAGTAACTTGTTTGATTTTTAGGGTTAGGAAGAAAATTTGTAAAAGTAATTTAGTCTTAATATTTACCTTGGTGAAATATGCACACTAAATACACTTACACACTTAGGGTTTAAAAACAAAGACTCTTATGCCTTATAAAAAAATGTATGAAAAAAAATAAATCTAATTATTGATTAGCTAGGTGCTTTGGCCTAAGCAAACCTTGTTATTTATGTAAAAGATAATTAGATAAGTTTGAAATATATATATATATAAATCCTCTGATTAAGCTGAGTATTTGTGCCTCATGAAGCATAAGTATTCACGCCTAAAAGGAGTACATTTTATAAATAAAAAACCTTAGTTTCGTGACCTTGTCTGCTTGAGTGTTTAAGTCCTTAGGGGTGTTTTCTCACCTGGTGCCCTAAAACTGTCCGGTTTAGGTGTCACCGACTAAAGGCTCGTTACATGGGCAGATTAGAAAGCTTAATGAAATTGAGCAATAAATTTCACAAAAAATAAATATAAATAAGGCATAGGAGTTAATGTTAAAGAACCCTTAGTCAACTTCACAGTCACGATGGTGCATATGACTCAGGGTAAAGTAATAGACTAGATAAGAAAGATAATTTGACTCCTTACTTTGATTGATGACATGTTTTTGAATGGAGACTAAGTTTAGGAATGAAAATTTTGATATTCCTATAACTTATACATTACTTAAACTCTCACAAATATACTTCAAATATTTTCTCTTTTCAAAATGCTTTTCGAAAATACTAATTTTTTTCTCTTTCTTTACGAATTTTGTGGGTGCAATCCACTGAAAACCCTCACGAGACAAAACTCGTCCTCTAAAGGTAACCTAGAGGTTTAACGGCTTGTTGCACATGCTCGGTGCTATCGAGTGACATGCTAAAGTGGTCTAATAATTGATTAAGATTAGTTTTGATATTTTGCTCGAGGGCGAGCAAAAGATAAGTGTGGCGGTGTGATCAGTCACATATATTGCATACATGTTGTCACATTTTCATGCTTGTTACCTAAATAAATCATATTAATAAGTCCTATTGTTCTTTATAAAATGCAGGCCCATTGCTAAAGGATAGGCCAGAGAAACGAGCCCAAAAGCCCATTTAATTTAGAATAAATTCGAAATCAGGAAATCAGGGCAAATCTTGGCATATCAGAGAGGTTGAAAAATGGTTGAAATGAATCCTCCCAAATCAAGTGGATGAAGCCAACAAATCAAAGATCGTTTCGTCAAATCATGGAGCTGCAACAGTAAATCCAACAAAACAAAAGGAAGCCCAAAGCCACGCCAACTGATCCTCCACCTGGATGTGGCCAATTGGCCACATCCAGGCCGCGGATCCGCGGCCCAAGCCATGGATCCGTAGCTTGTTGGTGGAGATAAGGGGAGCGTTTACTCCCCTTATTTCCTCATCCCTTCCCTCTGAGGTTTTACCTATAAAAGCTAGGGTTTTGTACTAAAAATTTAGCGAGGACTAGGATTAAATTTATTGTTCATTTTTTGGGTTTAGGAACATTGTTAGATAGCTTGGAGAAGTTATATCTCCTCTTTATTCTTTTTTTAGTTTAGACCAGAAAAGAGAGAAGAGTGAATTTGAGTGTGTAATTCGTCTTTGAAGTGACAATCAAAGGAGCTTCTACTTGCCATTCTAACTCAACTTGAATTTGATATGTTTGTATTTAATTGTCAATTTCTTGTTTGTTTCTATTTCATAATGAGTAGCTAAATCGTTTTCTAGGCTCACTAATTGATGTTTTCTACCTCTTCTCTCTCGATTGAATTTGATGGAAGAACTCTCTTGAATCATATTGCCTAAAATTAATTTTTATTCTTGAAAGCTCATGATGATGCTCTTCTTTTAAAACTTGGATTTTCAAGGCACAACTATTTGTAAATCATTTTTATTCCATACTTGCTTCCTCGCGCTTGATGGTTTAACATTCTATTTTTAATGTTGTGTTACGAAAGATCTTAAGATTTGATCCGAAATCATCTCATTTGTTTTACTTGAACACTAAAAGAAATTAAGCTCTTTTGCCTATGATAAAAGTGATGGAATAAAATTATTCTTGAGATAAGTAGTGAAGTAAATAAAATTAGTGAGCCCAGATCCTCTCCTTCTTATATTAAAATTAACCAAACAATTTTCAAGCTTTTTAAATCTCCTTCTCCAAAGTCTTCTCTAAATTTTAGGTTTCTCTTTTAATCATCTCCCTTCTTTCCGCTCTCTTTCAATTAAAAAACGAGCATAACTCTTTGTTACTAAACAAAACACCGAAAAGCTTTCATCGCACTCCTTCTCGTTGACACGACCCGTTAGCCACAAGCTACACGGTAATTTCTTAACTCTTTGATTTTACAATCAATAAGTGCGAGCTACACTTAAACCATCAAAACTAAACTAGTGCAAGCATGGAATAAAGTAATGTTAGCTTGTTAGAGAGTTAGCTATTAGAGTATTTGAATCCATCTTTATGAACCATCAATAGCTCTTGCAAGAGCCATTGAACTAAACTAGAGCCAAGTACTTCATGTGAATTATCAAGTAAAGAGTTAGCAAGTTAGTGGTTAGTAGTTAGTTGCCATGAGAGAAAAAACTAAGCATGTAAAGAGTTAGAAAGAAGAAAACAAATAGAGATAAAGAGAGAACCTTTCATAGAGTGTCATCCTCCATTACAAGCACTAATTTTCATCCTACAAGTCACTCTCTTCCTTATTACATGATCTACAAAAGAAAAGAAAAGTAAAAGAAAGAAGAAAAGAACTAAATTTCAAGAAAAAGATGGTTGTTCATTTTGAATATGAAGTTTTGAGAATATAGTGAGTCCAACATATTTTGAGAATATCACTCGGTCTCACGAAAGAGTTTCATACTCAAATTCAGGACTGATGGTTGTTCATTTTGAATCGGTGAGATAGAAATAGATGAGTATGACTCTTAAAATTTTTGTTGAAATGATGAGTCTAACATGTTTTAAAATTATTACTCAGTTTCACGAAAGACTTTCATACTCTTTTCTAACTCAAATTTTTCTTCAATGGGATGTTCTAGAAAAGGAGTATATGAAGTTTGGTGTGAGAAGGATTGTGAATTAAGCAAGTTTTAAATTTATTGTTGGGACTCAAGCATGGCTTCTATACTCTTTTCCAAATTAGATTTTTTTTCAGTTGGTGGACAGGGAAAAGAGTATATGAATCAAAATCGGGGAATAAATATTATGAAAATTGTGGACAAAGTGGTTGAAAATTTGACTCGGGGGAGGTGAATCCCCATGGACTCTGTATAGAGTGGAAATTATTTTAAAAATTATTATCATAAGATTGGGAGTATGGGTCATATTGAGTCAGACAAACCCAATCTGGCCTATATGGTTGATTCATGTTGTAAATAGCCAGGTTGGAGTTATTCGAGTCAAATGAGATCAGGGTGAAAAAAGAATTTATTTGGTTGGAAAATTTTTGGTTATGTTCTATTTTATCACAATAATCACAAAAAAAAAAACAAACGAATGAATAAAGAAAAAGAAAATTCAAAAATAAGCCTATACTAGGGTTGACCTATTATTATCAAATCAAAGAGTTAAGAGTTTAGCGTGTAGCTTTAGGCTAACGGGTCGTGTCCACGAGGAGGAATGCGATGAAAGCTTTTCGGTGTTTCGTTTAAAAAGCTAAGAATGGTGCTAGTTTTTTTAGTTGAAAAGAAGAATGGAGAGAAGGAAAGTGATTAAAAGAGAAATTGCAAATGTTGAAAAGGCTTTGGAAAAAGGTGATTTAAAAAAGCTTTGAAAAAGTGATTGGTTGTTTTTAATAAAGAAGAAAATCTGGGCTCACTATCTCACTACTAAATAACATGTTCTTCAATTGAAACCCTTAGTGCCTCAACTTGATCATAGGCAACAACGTAAGATTGATTTTAGAAAGCTTTAAGCAAAGCACATAAGTTGTTTGGAAAAGTTAATCCTCTTCTATAAGAAATCATCTCGAATTGAATGTTAAATCATCAAGAAGTTTAAGTATGAGATAAAAACAAGTTCGAGAGACATTTTTAAGAGAAGTAGGAATTTAAAATACCAACCCATCCTCATGTGCCTTCAAGAACACTTTTAAGAAGAAAGGCTTAAGTTAGGCATGCAAATGATTCATTAGATTTTTTCATCAAAACTGTTCGAAAAGAAGAGGGATCAGAGAGAGAAGTAATAGTGAGCCTAGAAAACCGATTTAGCTACTCATGGAAAATAAAGAACAATGCAAGTAATTAAAGTAAGACATACCGTAAAATGAGTAGAAGAAAATGTAGCTTGATTCTTGTATTGATGTCACTTCAATCTTCAAGTTACAAGCACTCAATTCCTCTCTCTCATAGGTATTTATACTGAACTACAAATTGTAAAATAAAAATACAACTTTTTGTACTATCTAACAAGAGCCTAAACCTTAAAGTATAAAAAAAATTCTAATCCTAATCTTTGCTCCTTTCTTCTCTGCTAAACATGGTATTTATAGGAAAAACCAGAGGGGCGAGGCTTGAGAAGATTGGGGGAGCAAACGCTCCCCCAACAAACTCAACCAAGCCGCAAAAACGCGGCTAGGGCCGCGTTTTCACGGCCCTGGTGTGGCTAGTTGGCCACACCCAATTGGATGATCCTCTTGGTTTGGTGATTCGCCTATATCTTCTATTGGTTTTCTCGTTTCTGCTCTAGGATTTGACGAGATAGCCTTTGATTGTTGACTTCAACCGCTTGATTTGGGAGGATTCTTTTCAACCGGTTTTCAACCTCTCTGATATGCCAAGTTTGCCATGATTCCTTGATTTCGAATTTATTCTGAATTAAATTAGAATTTGATGGGCTTTTGGGCTTGTTTCTCCTTCCTTTCTTTTAGCAATTGGGCCTACATTTAACAAAGAAGAAGAAGACTTATTAATAGGATTTATTAGCTAAAAAGTATGATAAGGTGACAATGTATATGCAATATATGTGAGTGATCAGACCCCTACACTTATCTTTTGCTCGCCCTCGAGCAAAACATCAGACTAATTCTAATCAATTATTAGACCACTTTCGCAGGTCACTGATTGTACTGAGCATTTGCAACAAGCCGTTAAACCTCTAGGTTACCCCTAGAAGGCGAGTTTTGTCTCGTGAGGGTTTTCAGTAGATTGCACACACAAAATCCATAAAAAATGTTAGTATTTTCGAAAAGCATTTTGAAAGGAGAAAATATTTGAAGTATATTTGTAAGGTTTTAAGTAATATATAAGTTATAGGAATATCAAATTTTTCATTCCGAAACTCAGTCTCTATTCAAAAACATGTCATCAATCAAAGTAAGGAGTTAAATTGTACTTCTCATCTAGTCTATTAATTTACCCTGAGTCGTATACACTATCATGATTGTGAAGTTTGACTAAGAGTTCTTTAACATTAACTCCTATGCCTTATTTATATTTATTTTTGGTGGAACTTATTCCTCAATTTCATTAGGCTTTCTAATCTGCCCATGTAACGAGCCTTTAGTCGGTGACACCCAAATCGGACAGTTTTAGGGCACTAGGTGAGAAAACATCCCTAAGGACATAAACACTCGAGCAGACAAGGCCACAAAACTAAGGTTTTTATTTATAAAATGTACCCCTTTTAGGCGTGAATACTTATGTTTCATGGGCACAAATACCCAGCTTAATCAGAGGATTTATATATATATAATTTTTTACTTATATAATTATCTTCTGCATAAATATCAAGGCTTGCTTAGGCCAAAGCACTTAGCTAATCAATAATAAGATTTGTTTATTTTTTTATTTTTTCATATATATATACTTTTTTTATAAGGCATGAGAATCTTTGTTTTTAAACCCTAAGTGTGTAAGTGTATTTAGTGTACATATTTCATCAAGGTAGATATCAAGAGTAAATTACTTTCACAAATTTTCTTCCTAACCCTAAAAATCAAACAAGTCATCTGATTTTGACCAAGTATAAGAAATCTTAATTATGATTTTTCTATTCTTAAAATTGACTTAATTTCTTACAAAAAATATATCAAAATATTGTTCTAACCTTGCAAAAAGTTTTTTTTAATATTTTTTTCCTTTTTTTTGTTATATTAGTCATGTTAGAACCCTCCCCCATACTTATCTCATGCATTGTCCCCAATGTATGAAAGAATATATAGATGCATGAAATAAAATGGAAAAGAGGAAAGTTACCGATACACTGGGTCAAAAAGACCCATAGCCGTTTCATTTACCGGCACCGATTCCAAGAAAGGTTTAAGGCGTTGACCATTTACCTTAAAGTTATTTCCATTCTTGCTGTCACTGATCTCAACTGCACCATGTGAAAATACGGTTTTACAACGAATGGCCCAGTCCATCTTGATTTGAATTTTCCTGAAAAAAGATGAAGCCTAGAATTATAGAGTAAGACTTTTTGTCCAGGGACAAAGGTTTTCTTATGATGTGTTTATCATGAAAAATCTTAACTCTATCTTTAGTGATCCTAGCATTTTCATAGGCCTCATTTCTTAACTCCTCTAATTCGGAAATTTGTAACTTCCGAAGGTCACCGGCCTTAGTCGTCGAAATTCAACTGCTTGATTGCCCATAAGGCCTGGTGCTCTAACTCAACAACAGGTGACAAGCTTTATCATAGACTAATCTATAAGGAGACATTCCTAGAATCGTCTTGAAAGCGGTCCTGTAGGCCCATAGGGCATCTACAAGTTTGATGGACCAATCTTTCCGGTTTTGGTTCACAGATTTCTCCAAGATAAGCTTGACTTGTCTATTGAAACCTCAACCTGCCCACTGGTTTGAGGATGATAAGGTGTGGACAACTTGTGAGTTATGGTATACTTTCGCATAAGAGCTTCAAAGGATCTATTGCAAAAGTGAGTGTCATTATCACTGATGATAGCACGAGGGGTTCCGAAGCGTGAAAAAATGTTCTCTTTCAAAAATTTTATGACAACTTTGTTATCATTAGTTTTATAAGGAATGGCTTCTACCTACTTGGACACATAATCCACAGCAACCAATATGTATTGGTTTCCAAATGAATTAGGAAATGGACCCATAAAGTTGATGCCCCAAACATCAAAGAGTTCTATTTCTAGAATTGAGTTGAGGGGTATCATATTTCGTTTTGAGATCCTTCCTACCATTTGGCATCTAGGGCACGTCTTGCAAAATACATAAGTATCCTTGAACAAAGTGGGCCAATAGAACCCGCTTTGTAGCACTTTTTCAGCAGCCTTGCGGGGACCAAAGTGTCCACGCATGCAAGTTCGTGACAAAAGAATAGAACTTCATATGCCATTAGATTACCGATTAGGTTTTCTAATGTCATAGTTGAGAGATCATTCACCTCTTCAATGGCGGTTGTCTTCTTCTCCCATTCTGGTGTGAGTGCACGAAGGATCTTTCGAACTCTTTCGACTTGGGTGTAGTTCTTTCCAAGGGATGCAAGAGTATTGGTGATGTCGGTGAATCTTGTAACCATTTCGGATATGGTTTCATTCTCCTCCATTTTAAATAACTCAAACCTGTGGATAAGAACAGATATTTTAGATTCCTTAATTTTACTAGTGCCTTCGTGTGTTACCTGAAGATTATGCCAAATTTGATGTGCAGAAGTTGCTGTTGACACTCGGTTGATCTCTTCTTTGGTAAGGGCACAGAATAGAGCATTCATTGCTTTGGCGTCAAGGTTCGCGTTCTTCTTTTGATCTTCACTCCAAGCGTTGTAGTTGGTTGTGGGCTTGGTGTATGATGCTTCTACGATGTTCCAAAGGTCGTAGTTGATTGACTGCAAGTATATCTTCATTCTACACTTTCAATAGTTGTAGTTGGTTCCGTCAAATAGCGGTGGACGTTGTGTAGAATGTCCTTCTTTGAATTGGGATGATGAGAACTCCGTTGCCATCCTTGTGTTGACTTGTACCCGCTCTGATACCAAATGTAGGATCAGAGCGTGTACTCTGGTTGATGAAGTAGGAATGTAGATGCCGGTTGATGACCCTCGCTCTGATACCAATTGTTGGATCGTTGAGATAAGGACTAATTGCGGAATTATCTCTTGTAGGCAACTATAGATCTGAAATAACTCAAGTCAACACAAATCTAAAACTAGAAGGATTAGCGTTAAGTAAATAAACAAAATAAATAACTTGCATGTAAAGGAAAACAAATCTCAGAAATTGACAAACGCAAACAAAGAGATTTATCCTGGTTCGGTCCTTGTGACCTACATCCAGTCCCCAAGCCACCCGCTTGAGATTTTCCTTTAACCTTGATCTTGCCACCCAAAATCAATACAACATGTACACCACTTGTCGAATCCCCTTCACCAAATGTGTACACCTTCTCTTCCACCAAGAGAACACCTTTTACCTTTATACAACTGCCTCTACAACCAAGAAGCCTCCCGTGTACAATGGTCACCTTGTACAACTTGCCTCTTCAACCAAGAAGCCTCCCGTGTACAATGAACACTTTGAGAATTATAATATTTTTATCCTATAAGCCTTGGTACAGATGTGTATGTGGACAAGGTCTAGTATAGGAGACAAACTTCAGAGGACTTCACAAATGGAATTTGGAATTTGGTGAAGACTGAAGTTAGAAAACAGTTTTTCAGATTTGCAGATTTTGGCTTTTTTGGAAAACTGAGAAAAACTCTTGGTAAATGGCCTTTGGATTAACTACCCCTTATATAGCTGAAGACTAGGGTAAGTTAGGGAGTTAATAGGTGCAATTTGAATCAAAGGAACGTTGAAAACAGTTGCACAAAAGACCAACAGTCAGAAACTGTCCAACAGTCAGAACTGCCTATTAGTCGACTTGCCCATAGAGTTAGTCGACTAACCTAGGCAAAATTCCTTCTATCAGTCGACTTGGTTTGACTATAAGTCGACTAGGTCAGTGTACGTTGGAAGAACAGTTTCAGAATAACTACTTCAAGTCGACTGCAACTAACAACTTAGTCGACTTGACAAGGGATTAGTCGACTAGGGGATTTCTATAAGTCGACTAGAAAAATGAGTTAGTCGACTTGGTTTACTGTCGGTCGACTAATTGATCAAACAGAGAGTTGGGTCAATTTCTGGACACAGGATTAGTCGACTTGGGTTTCTGGTTAGTCGACTACATCAAGGATTAGTCGACTTGACTTATGTATAAGTCGACTAATGGACCAAAGAAGTGTTGGTTTGTGTCAAGGCTTTTACACTCTATTTCAACTTTACAAACCACACTTTATCAACTCTCCTTGGCACATCTTGATCATGTCGGACTCTTGATTCGTCATGTGTTAGAGCTCCAAATGAATTTGATCTTCACGAATGTCTTCATCGAAATAGGTTCCAACATTCTCCCCCTTTTTGATGACGACGCTTTGTGTGCACAAGTCCTCCCCCTGCAGAAAATATGTTATCTTTTCCTCCCCCTGCAGAAATGGGTTATAACAGATAGAGAAATATTTTGTTTTCCCCCTGCAACAAATATATTAGTACATATATACATAGTTGATCTTTATCAAAAAAATTTTATATGGTACCTGCAAGATAAACGTTAGTTGGTACCAATATAAAAGATCATATCTAACCTTTAGGACTCCAAATCCATTTAGAATTTGGTTTTCACCTGTTAGTATATACATAATTGCAAGAATCACATATATCATGCATGTATGAAGCAATATATGTATTTTTATCATAAACATTTAAGTTCTTTGGAATCCATATAAACTTACTTTTCTTAGTCTTACTTTTTACAAAATAACTATATGGATGATTATAACATGAAGATTTTGCAATAAAACCAATACCATGATTATCATGTGACAAATTCTGAAAAGATAATAGATCATTTAATTTTTCTTTTCCTTTATTAAACTTAGTCACATTTTGCATAAGATCTTCATATTTCTTTTTGAAAACTAACATGTCTTTATCTAATATAGAAATTCTATCATTCAAAGACTTAGTTTCCATTTTCAGAAAAATGTTTTCTTTTATAAACTTCTCATTTTCAGTTTTCAAGAATGATATGACATTTTCAGTTTCATCTTGTTGAGAATTTATAGAAGAACATTATAATGCATAAACAGAATTTTCCTGTAAAAGTTTCTCATTTTCTTTTAACAAAAATCTATTTTTCATTTTTCAGATTCATAAATAACTCATTAAATGCATCAGAGAGTTCAGAAAACGATACCTCTTCATCTTCTATGGCCATGTAACATAAGTTAACATGTTCAGTGGATTCTTCTTCATCAGAAGATGAGGAATCACTATATTCTGAAGATGCTTCGTAGTTCTTCTTCTTTCTGAACTTCTTACTCTTGTACTTATCTTTCTTCTTGAGCAAAGGGCAATCCATCTTCATATGTCCTGGTTTATCACAATTAAAACACTTGAATTTACCTTGCTTAAGAAATTTCCTGAACTTCTTTGAGAGCATTGCCATCTCCTCTTCGTCATCATTGTCCGTGTCGGAAGATGCATGGAAGGCGAGTTCTTTCTTCTTTGAACGGTGTTGTCGTTCGTCCTTCTTTCTTTCTTCTAACTGCACTTCATATGCCATTAGATTACCGATTAGGTTTTCTAATGTCATAGTTGAGAGATCATTCGCCTCTTCAATGGCGGTTGTCTTCTTCTCCCATTCTGGTGTGAGTGCACGAAGGATCTTTCGAACTCTTTCGACTTGGGTGTAGTTCTTTCCAAGGGATGCAAGAGTATTGGTGATGTCGGTGAATCTTGTAACCATTTCGGATATGGTTTCATTCTCCTCCATTTTAAATAACTCAAACCTGTGGACAAGAACAGATATTTTAGATTCCTTAACTTTACTAGTGCCTTCGTGTGTTACCTGAAGATTATGCCAAATTTGATGTGCAGAAGTTGTTGTTGAACTCGGTTGAACTCTTCTTTGGTAAGGGCACAGAATAGAGCATTCATTGCTTTGGCGTCAAGGTTCGCGTTCTTCTTTTGATCTTCACTCCAAGCGTTGTAGTTGGTTGTGGGCTTGGTGTATGATGCTTCTACGATGTTCCAAAGGTCGTAGTTGATTGACTCCAAGTATATCTTCATTCTACACTTTCAATAGTTGTAGTTGGTTCCGTCAAATAGTGGTGGACGTTGTGTAGAATGTCCTTCTTTGAATTGGGATGATGAGAACTCCGTTGCCATCCTTGTTGTTGACTTGTACCCGCTCTGATACCAAATGTAGGATCAGAGCGTGTACTCTGGTTGATGAAGTAGGAATGTAGATGCCGGTTGATGACCCTCGCTCTGATACCAATTGTTGGATCGTTGAGATAAGGACTAATTGCGGAATTATCTCTTGTAGGCAACTATAGATCTGAAATAACTCAAGTCAACACAAATCTAAAATTAGAAGGATTAGCGTTAAGTAAATAAACAAAATAAATAACTTGCATGTAAAGGAAAACAAATCTCAGAAATTGACAAACGCAAACAAAGAGATTTATCCTGGTTCGGTCCTTGTGACCTACATCCAGTCCCCAAGCCACCCGCTTGAGATTTTCCTTTAACCTTGATCTTGCCACCCAAAATCAATACAACATGTACACCACTTGTCGAATCCCCTTCGCCAAATGTGTACACCTTCTCTTCCACCAAGAGAACACCTTTTACCTTTGTACAACTGCCTCTACAACCAAGAAGCCTCCCGTGTACAATGGTCACCTTGTACAACTTGCCTCTTCAACCAAGAAGCCTCCCGTGTACAATGAACACTTTGAGAATTACAATATTTTTATCCTATAAGCCTTGGTACAGATGTGTATGTGGACAAGGTCTAGTATAGGAGACAAACTTCAGAGGACTTCACAAATGGAATTTGGAATTTCGTGAAGACTGAAGTTAGAAAACAGTTTTTCAGATTTGCAGATTTTGGCTTTTTTGGAAAACTGAGAAAAACTCTTGGTAAATGGCCTTTGGATTAACTATCCCTTATATAGCTGAAGACTAGGGTAAGTTAGGGAGTTAATAGGTGCAATTTGAATCAAAGGAACGTTGAAAATAGTTGCACAAAAGACCAACAGTCAGAAACTGTCTAACAGTCAGAACTGCCTATTAGTCGACTTGCCCATGGAGTTAGTCGACTAACCTAGGCAAAATTCCTTCTATTAGTCGACTTGGTTTGACTATAAGTCGACTAGGTCAGTGTACGTTGGAAGAACAGTTTCAGAATAACTACTTCAAGTCGACTGCAACTAACAACTTAGTCGACTTGACAAGGGATTAGTCGACTAGGGGATTTCTATAAGTCGACTAGAAAAATGAATTAGTCGACTTGGTTTACTGTCGGTCGACTAATTGATCAAACAGAGAGTTGGGTCAATTTCTGGACACAGGATTAGTCGACTTGGGTTTCTGGTTAGTCGAGTACATCAAGGATTAGTCGACTTGACTTATGTATAAGTCGACTAATGGACCAAAGAAGTGTTGGTTTGTGTCAAGGCTTTTACACTCTATTTCAACTTTACAAACCACACTTTATCAACTCTCCTTGGCACATCTTGATCATGTCGGACTCTTGATTCGTCATGTGTTAGAGCTCCAAATGAATTTGATCTTCACGAACGTCTTCATCGAAATAGGTTCCAACACTTAGCTATCAGATTAGTCAAGGGCCTAGCAATCTTACTAAAATTCTTGATAAATCTTCGGTAAAAATCGGCGTGTCCTAAGAAGGATCTAATATCCTTAACGCATTTGGGCATGGGAAGCTTTGCAATAATCTCAATTTTGGCTCTATCCACTTCAATTCCTTTCTTGGAGATTTCATGACCCAAGACAATTCCATGTTATACCATAAAGTAGCATTTCTCCCAATTCTGTGTCAGATTTTTCTTAGCATAACGTCGGAGGACAAGTTCTAAATGGTGGAGACATTGAGTGAATGAATCTTCGTAGATAGAGAAATCATCCATAAAGATCTCTAAGAATCATTCTACCATATCAGAGAACAGACTCAACACGCAACGTTGAAACGTTGTTGGGGCATTGCATAAGCCGAAAGGCATTCGACGATAAACAAATGTCCCAAATGAACATGTGAACGTAGTCTTTTCTTGGTCCTCAGGAGCAATAGGAATCTGATTATACCCCAAGTAACCGTCCAAGAAACAGTAATACTCGTGACCTGCCAAACGTTCAAGCATTTGATCAATGAAGGGAAGTGAAAAATGGTCCTTATGAGTTGCAGCATTAAGCTTCCTATAGTCAATGCAAACTCGGATCTTTGTGGGAAGTCAAGTTTGGACCAACTCTTTGTTCTCGATTGTCACTACGGTGAAACCAGATTTCTTTGAAACCGCGTGGACAGGACTGATCCATTGGCTATCAGAAATGGGATTATCCCATTGTCTAAGAGTTTTACAATTTCAGTATGAACAGACTCTTGCATTATAGGATTTAACCTACGCTGCGGGTCTCTTTTAGGGGTGGCATCTTCATTGAGATGAATGTGATGTTGAACAATGGTTGGACTTAATCCCTTTATATTAGTCATAGTCCAACCAATGACTTCCCTATGTTTTCTTAGAATTGCTTTAAGATCTTCTTCTTCCCCGTCATTTAAATGGGAGGCAATGATGACAGAAAAGGTCTCTTGTTCGCCTAGATAGACGTACTTGAGATGCGTAGATAAGGTTTTCAATTCTAAGGAAGAGGAAGGCTCACTAGAAGGATTAGTCAAATTTGTTGGCTCCATTAATGGTGAAATAGGGTTCGAGGCCCAATTCATATCAGAATCTACAATCTGATCAAGATTAAAATCATCAGACTCTAACCCAAAGTCACACTCAGTTTCTAATTCCAATTCTTCCCTACGTTCACTTGTTAAGTTCTCGATTAGGTTGACTTCAAATGTTTGATCCTCAAAATCGTGGGGTTATTTTTCTAGATTGAAGACATTGACTTCTCTAGTCATGTCCCCAAAGGTTAACCTCATGGACCCATTCCTACAATTGATGATGGGATTGGCAGCAGCAAGGAATGGTCGCCCTAGGATAACAGGAGTTTGAGCCCTATGATTGGAGTTGGACACAGGTTGTGTCTCTAGAACTTGAAATTGACAGGGTAAATAAACTCCCCAACCCGGATAAGGACATCATTAATCTCCCCTTTTGGAACTTTTACTGAACGGTCAGTCAGTTGGATAGTGACTCGAGTTGGACTAAGATCGCCCAACCCGAGTTGTTCATAAACTGAGAATGGAAGTAAGTTGATACTTGCCCCCAAGTCAAGAAGTGCACGACTAATCTCGACTTGTCCTATTGTGCAGGCAATGGTGGGACTACCTGGATCCTTGTACTTAACAGGGATCGGACCCGATAGTAGCTCACTAATATTAGTGGCTAAGAAGACCTTTTTAGGTACATTAGTCTTTCTCTTCTTGGTGCACATGTCCCTAAGAAACTTAGCATAGGAAGGGACTTGTTAGATGGCATCAAGAAGTGGCACATTTATCTTCACTTGATTAAATATCTCAATTATCTTGTTTATGTGTGGATTTTGCTTGTTGTTTTTCATCCTATTAGGAAATTGTACTATAGGCCGGTGCACCTGACTGGTTACTTATCTTTTTCACATTCGTCATATTTGGAAGGATTTGGATTAGATGAGGTGGATGCTTGATTATGGTTGTGCTGAATGGGATTGGTTGGCATTGACACTTGATTATCAACTCTCTTTCCTGACCTCAATGTATGAACAACATTACATTAATTTAATGATTGATCCTCAGCCAAATGAGCTTGTTGAGAATTCCTAGGATTGGTTATTGGCTAACTAGGCAGGGTACCCTTCTGTCTCTCATTTTGTGGAGTGGCTAGTTGGCTTATTTGAACCTCTAACCTCTGTATAGTTTGCATGAGAGAATCTTGATTTTTCATGTATCTTTCCATGTTTCTCTCAAAGTCAGTCATTCTCCTTTCTAGTTGAGGATTCTGAAAGGAGGATTGTGGAGCTTAGTTGGAAAAGTTTTGTTGATAATTTGAAAAGTTAGGTGGATGGTTAGGAGAATTATTATAGAAATTGAAAAAGTTGGGTTGATGATTGGAAGAATTATTGGCATGATGGAAGTGGCTAGCATGATTTGACCGTGAGTGGTCATTGTTATTTTAGCTCCATGAGAAATTAGGGTGATTTCTCCAGCCAGGATTGTACATTGGTGCGTAAGGATTATTGTTCGGCCTTGAAAAGGCTACATTCATCGGTTCATGGTATTATTGTTGAGCCTGAAATATAGGGCACTCCTCGAACGCATGATTCATGACTTGGTAGTAAGTACAGCCCGAAGTTGAAAATTGATTTGGGCTGACTTGATTGACTGGACTTGGTTCCTTAGTTTCTAAAGCTTCCAGTCTTCTTTTTAGGTTTGCTAACTTAGCCTCATTAGCTATGGATGATTCGATAGAATGGAGACCTCCTTTTGAAGAGATGGAGTTTGGATTCCTAGAGGTTTCACTAGTAGGTTCCCATCAGATGGTCTTTTCAGCTAGGTTTTCACATAAATCCCATCCTTCATTTTCATCCTTCTGCAAAATCCCCTTGGCACATACTTTCTGAGAGGGATTTGGTAGAATAATCTAGACCGTCATAAAGAATTTGGCATTATCGCCATTTCTCTATTCCATGATAAGGACATTGGACAAGGAGGTCTTTAAAGCGTTCAAAGTACCTCCAGAACGGTTCACTCGGTTCTTGCTTGAATTACATGATGGTCTTCCTAATGAGAGCAGTCTTATGAATTGGATAGAATTTCTTCAAGAAGACCTTGATGAAACCATCCCAAGATGTGATAGAACCGACCGCTAAGCTGTAAAGTCATTTCTTTGCTATGTCCTTAAGAGCGAAAGGGACAAATCTCAACCTAATAGCATCGTCTACAAAGTGTGGGATTTTCATCATTAGACATACTTCCTCAAATTCTCTTATGAAGAAGTAAGCATCTTCGGACTCTAAGCCATGAAACTTGGGGAGTGTGTTGATGAATTGAGGCTTGAGCTCAAAATTATGTTCACCAACCGATGGAAGTAGAATGCAAGACGAAAGTGAGGTTCGAATGGGATAGAACAAGGATGTTGGTTGAGCCATAACCGGATCAGGTCTTGGTCCAAACTTGGGTGGTGATGTGTTTCTAGTCAACCTAGATGAGTTAGGGTCTCTTGACCACACTTGCATACACAAACACAATCACAATCACAATCACAAACAAGTTTACCAACAGTCAAAAAGAGTAATCAACCAAGCCTAGTCTAAGGTAACATTGACCTAGACAACTCCTAACTCGTTGATTGTCCACAGGAGGTATAATGTAGTCTTTGACCACAAGCTAATCAGCCAGGTCAGGGCAAAATTGGTGGGAGGTTATCCGTCAAAGATGTTCCTTTATTAAGTAACCACCAACGGACTTTCGGCCCTTAATCCCCTTCCCAGACACTGATTTGGCAGGAGTCAAATTCTAACACCTTCCCCCGTAGGATAATCTCCTAGTGAGTTCAAGATGTACCTAAGGCCAACGTCTATCAGATTTTACTTAGGCTTAGGTTGTGCGTGCTTGGAGATGGTTTGTGGGTTAAGGAAGGGTAATGACTTCCCCACCTTATCTTGAATTGGGTTTTGCCCTTAGAATTTATTATGCAAAGTGTGCAAGATACAGAAAAGTAACATTCAAAAGCAAAATAGCACCCAAGAATGTTTCCTAAACTATATGCTATGCATACGTACCTTGTCTCCAGCTCTCTTCAACAGTAATTGTAAAATAAACGTAATTAGACAAATGCCTAGAATGCAAGTCTAAACATTTGTAAGCAATTAACAATCACTCAAATTACTGTTGAATTAAAACAGAGATGGTGGATAGCAGATATAGCAAGAATATAACATACAAAAACTTAATTTTTTTGCGAGCAATATGTCTTGCAAAAAAGAGTTTTAGTAGTCTAACGAAATTTTCAACTTTTGCAACGCAATTTCTTGAAATTCTGTTTCCTACTTTCAAGAGTAGGGGCACAGAATTTGCAAATCTTCTCTTGCAAAGCTTGAATGCTAGATCTGAATCTTGAAGTCCCTGAAAAACACACCAAACTTGTTAAAATAAATACACTGTTTCCCTCCCCGGCAACGGCGCCAAAAATTGATTGTCAAATCAAAGAGTTAAGAGTTTACCGTGTAGCTTTGGGCTAACGGGTCGTGTCCACGAGGAGGAATGCGATGAAAGCTTTTCGGTGTTTCGTTTAAAAAGTCAAGAATGGTGCTAGTTTTTTTAGTTTAAAAGAAGAATGGAGAGAAGGAAAGTGATTAAAAGAAAATTTGCAAATGTGGAAAAGGCTTTGGAAAAAGGTGATTTAAAAAAGCTTTGAAAAAGTGATTGATTATTTTTAATAAAGAAGAAAATCTGGGCTCACTATCTCACTACTCAATGACATGTTTTTTAATTGAAACCCTTAGTTCCTCAACTTGATCATAGGCAACAACTTAAGATTGATTTTAGAAAGCTTTAAGCAAAGCACATAAGATTTCGAATTGAATGTTAAATCATCAAGAAGTTTAAGTATGAGATAAAAACAAGTTCGAGAGACGTTTTTAAGAGAAGTAGGAGTTTAAAAAACCAAACCCATCCTCATGTGCCTTCAAGAACACTTTCAAGAAGAAAGGCTTAAGTTAGGCATGCAAATGATTCATTGGATCTTTTCATTAAAACTGTTCGAAAAGAAGAGGGATCAGAGAGAGGAGTAATAGTGAGCCCAGAAAATCGATTTAGCTACTCATGAAAAATAAAGAACAATGCAAGTAATTAAAGTAAGACATACCGTAAAATGAATAGAAGAAAATTTAGCTTGATTCTTGTATTGATGTCACTTCAATCTTCAGATTACAAGCATTCAATTCCTCACTCTCACAGGTATTTGTACTGAACTACAAATTGTAAAATAAAAATTTTACTTTTATACTAACTAACAAAGAGCCTAAACCTTAAAGTATAAATAAAAATTCTAATCCTAGTCTTCGCTCCTTTCTTGTCTGTTAAACATGGTATTTATAGGGAAAAACCAGAGGGGCGAGGTTGTGAGAAGATTGAGGGAGCAAACGCTCCCCCAACAAACTCAACCAAGCCGCGAAAACGTGGCCAGGGCCGCATTTCTGCGGCCCTGGTGTGGCCAGTTGGCCACACCCAATTCGATGATCCTCCTGGTTTGGTGAGTCGCCTATATCTTCTACTGATTTTCTTGTTTCTGCTCCAGAATTTGATGAAACAGCCTTTGATTGTTGACTTCAACCGCTTGATTTGGGAGGATTCTTTTCAACCGGTTTTCAACCTCTCTGATATGCCAAGATTTGCCCTGATTCCTTGATTTCAAATTTATTCTGAATTAAATCAGAATTTGATGGGCTTTTGGGCTTGTTTCTTCTTCCTTTCTTTTAGCAATTGGGCCTACATTTAACTAAGAAGAAGAAGACTTATTAATAGGATTTATTTGCTAAAAAGTATGGTATGGTGACAATGTATATGCAATATATGTGAGTGATCACACCCCCACACTTATCTTTTGCTCGCCCTCGAGCAAAACATTAGACTAATTCTAATCAATTATTAGACCACTTTCGCAGGTCACTCGATTGCACTGAGCATGTGCAACAAGCTGTTAAACCTCTAGGTTACCCCTAGAGGACGAGTTTTGTCTCGTGAGGGTTTTCAGTGGATCACACCCACAAAATCCATAAAAAATGTTAGTATTTCGAAAAGCATTTTGAAAGGAGAAAATATTTGAAGTATATTTGTAAGGTTTTAAGTAATCTATAAGTTATAGGAATATCAAATTTTTCATTCCGAAACTCAGTCTCTATTCAAAAACGTGTCATCAATCAAAGTAAGGAGTCAAATTGTATTTCTCATCTAGTCTATTAATTTATCCTGAGTCGTATGTGTTGGCCCAAAAGCCTATCACCCTAGTTTTGATGATGATCAACTCATGAAGTTATGTTTACTAATGATCTTGTGTTAATTAGTGACAGATTCATTATCAAGATCTTAGTAGGTGCATAGCTCAACAAAGGACAAAAATATCAAGATTTGGAGCTAGCACGGTGTGATCCAAGGAGTTTTGGATCAAGCTTGGACCAAGTCAAGAAGATGAGAAGTCTTCAAGTGAAGACTTCAAGAAGATGAAGACTTGTGTCTAGGTATAAGATTTAGTTTTTGTTTTAGTTAAAAATGTAAAGGATAGATAGTTGGTGGATTGCTCAAGTATATCTTACACACACACTCTTGATAGAACTCTTGATAGAATTGCTTTCGTAAAAGATTTTTATGTTTAGAAAAGAATTTTTATTTAGTAAAAGATTTTCTTTGTGACAATATATATACCTTGGTTTTTGGTATTTCTATCATGTATATCTTTTCAACCATAACCAAGTTTAGAGCTTAATGTCAAAAACATAGATATTACATTATGATTGTGTAGTGGATCATATCCATACACACTATGCTTTAAAATGAAATCAAATATCTTGTTTTTATATTTTGTGAAGTTATGAAAACCAAGTTTGAAAAATACATGTTTTGATTTTTGATAAAATTTGCAAGACGCTAAAATGATATGAATATGTTGATATATGTCTTGAAAATTTTTATCACAAGTTTGGTTTTCAATATAGAATGTTAAAACAAGTTTATGGAATTTTTAAAAGTGTTAAAAGATTTTAAAATTAATTTTTAAACCAGTTTTTCAGACCTGGAAGTGGCTGACAGGCCGGTCCGGTCGACCGAGCGGTCGACCGCACCATGGCCGGTCGACCCACGGTCGACCGACGTGCACAGACTTGTGCATGTCTGTGCAGCACAGTGGTCCGGTCGACCGCTGCAGAGAGTTCTGCTCTCGGGTTTTCTGGGTCGACCGGGCGGTCGACCGGAGGCTCCAACGGTCGGATTTTCGACCGTTGGCGGTCGACCGGGCGGTCGACCGGCAGCTCTGACAGACCCCAACGGTCATATTTTTCTGGCCTATAAATTGGGGGGTCTTGTCATTGTTTTGAGCAAAGATTTTTGGGAGAATTAGAGCCAGTTTTTCCTAGTCTTTTTCAGAAGTTTTCTCCACAAAATAGTGAGCAAATATTTCCTATCTAAAGGGAAGATTTTATCAAGAGTGTAAAAGAGATTTCTTTGAGTTTTCCTCCACCTCTCACATCCTTGTTTTTCTCACACCACACTTGAGCTATCCATTGATTATACATCCTATAGGTGTGTTGTAGTGAGAGTTCTTTAGGTGATCAAAGTGTTGTGATCACCAAAGATCTTTTTTTTGTTCTTTGAGGAGACGGGCAAGTGTGCTCGTCGTTGTTTCGAGTTCGGGTGTGGACTTGTTGTACGAGGTGCGGCCTCGGCGAGCCGGTGGGCTTGCGGTGTGTACGGGACTAGGGAGTCCGAGGGCTTGTAGGTGTTGCGGCACCGAGGAGAGATCCATTGGGATTTTGCATAGTGGAAATCCTTCGTGTGTCGAAGGCGGGGATGTAGAGCAAGTGTGCTCGAACCTCGAAACATACCCTTGTGTTTTGCGATTGCACTCTCTCTCTCTCTCTCTCTCTCTCTTTGTCTCTTGTTTATATCTTGCATTCAATTATTGTCTATCTTTATATGCTTGATATATTCATTTGTGCTTAATCGATATACTTGCGTGGGTTTGTTGCTAACACTTGTATTCAACCAAGAGAGCCAACGCGGCACCTCAACCCATTCAAGGGGAATCTAGAGGAGTTTGTCCAGAGCCCTTCACGGGGAATTCGGCAACACTCTTTGGTTATACGTTGTGTTTAGTGTAAAAGATTTAATTAGGTCATAATTGCTTTTAGCTTTCGCATTATTTGCATAATTCATCATTAAGTGACCATTAGATTAGCCATCACCTATTCACCCCCCCCCCTCTAGGTGAACTTACAGTATGCACCATCGTGATTATGAAGTTTGACTAAGGATTCTTTAACATTAACTCCTATGCCTTATTTATATTTATTTTTGGTGGAGTTTATTCCTCAATTTCATTAGGCTTTCTAATCTGCCCATGTAACGAGCCTTTAGTCGGTGACACCCAAACCGGACAGTTTTAGGGCACCAGGTGAGAAAACACCCCTAAGGACTTAAACACTCGAGCAGACAAGCCACAAAACTAAGGTTTTAATTTATAAAATGTACCCCTTTTAGGCGTGAATACTTATGCTTCATGAGGCACAAATACCCAGCTTAATCAGAGGATTTATATATATATATATATATATATATATATATATATATATATATATATATTTCAAACTTATCTAATTATCTTTTACATAAATACCAAGGCTTGCTTAGGCCAAAGTACCTAGCTAATCAATAATTAGATTTGTTTTTTTATTTTTTTCATACATATATACTTTTTTTTTATAAGACATAAGAGTCTTTGTTTTTAAACCCTGAGTGTGTAAGTGTATTTAGTGTGCATATTACTTTCTCAAATTTTCTTCCTAACCCTAAAAATCAAATAAGTCATCTGACTTTGACCAAGTATAAGAAATTTTAATTATGATTTTCCTATATCTTAAAATTGACTTAATTTCTTACAAAAAACATATCAAAATATTGTTCTAAACCTTTCAAAAAGTTTTTTTTATATATTTTTTCCTTTTTTTGTTATATTAGTCATGTTAGAACCCTCCCCCACACTTATCTCATGCATTGTCCCCAATGTATGAAAGAAATGTATAGATGCATGAAATAAAATGGAAAAGAGGAAAGTTACCGATACACTGGGTCAAAAAGACCCATAGCCATTTCATTTACCGGCACCGATTCCAAGAAAGGTTTAAGGCGTTGACTATTTACCTTAAAGTCATTTCCATTCTTCGTGTCACTGATCTCAACTGCACCGTGTGGAAACACGATTTTTACAACGAATGGCCCAGTCCATCTTGATTTGAATTTTCCTGAAAAAAATGAAGCCTAGAATTATAGAGTAAGACTTTTTGTCCAGGGACAAAAGTTTTCTTATGATGTGTTTATCATGAAAAATCTTAACTCTATCTTTAGTGATCCTAGCATTTTCATAGGCCTCATTTCTTAACTCCTCTAATTCAAAAATTTGTAACTTTCGAAGGTCACCGGCCTTAGTCAAGTCGAAATTCAACTGCTTGATTGCCCATAAGGGCAGGTGCTCTAACTCAACAGGCAGGTGACAAGCTTTACCATAGACTAACCTATAAGGAGACATTCCTAGAATCGTCTTGAAAGCGATCATGTAGGCCCATAGGGCATCTACAAGTTTGATGGACCAATCTTTCCGGTTTTGGTTCACAGTTTTCTCCAAGATAAGCTTGACTTGTCTATTGGAAACCTCAACCTGCTCACTGGTTTGAGGATGATAAGGTGTGGACAACTTGTGAGTTATGGCATACTTTCACATAAGAGCTTCAAAGGATCTACTATAAAAGTGAGTGCCATTATCACTGATGATAGCACGAGGGGTTCCGAAGCGTGAAAAAATGTTCTCTTTCAAAAATTTTATGACAACTTTGTTATCATTAGTTTACAAGGAATGGCTTCTACCTACTTGGACACATAATCCATAGTAACCAATATATATTGGTTTCCAAATGAATTAGAAAATGGACCCATAAAGTCGATGCCCCAAACATCAAAGAGTTCTATTTCTAGAATTGGGTTGAGGGACATCATATTTCGTTTTGAGATCCTTCCTACCATTTGGCATCTAGGGCACGTCTTGCAAAATTCTTAAGCATCCTTGAACAAAGTGGTCCAATAGAACCCGCTTTGTAGCACTTTTTCAGCAGTCTTGCGGGGACCAAAGTATCCACCGCATGCAAGTTCGTAACAAAAGGATAGAACACTCTTAACCTCCTCATCGGGAATGCATCTTCTAATAATTTGGTTAGAACAGTACTTAAAAAGATACGGTTCCTCCCAAAAGAAATACCGGAATTGGGATAAGAATCGGTATATATTATTTTGGACCAATGAGACAGAGTTTGATTTGTGACTAAGTAATTCACTATATCAGCAAACCAAGGTTCCCTAGAGATAGCTAAGAGATTTTCATCAGGAAAATCCTCATTTATGGGTAATTCGTTGCATGGAGAATTAGGAATTCATGAGAGATGGTCAGCAACGATATTTTCTACGCCTTTTTTATCTCGAATCTCAAGATCAAATTCTTGAAGAAGGAGGATCCAACGAATGAGTCGGGCCTTGGCATCCTTCTTCATATGAGGTACCTAAGCGCAGAATGATAGGTGAAAATGGTGGTTTTAGACCCTAGTAGGTAGGGACAAAATTTCTCTAAGGCAAACACTACTGCCAAGTATTCCTTCTCAGTCATAGTGTAGTTCAATTAAGCATCGTTGAGAGTCCTACTAGAGTAGTAAATCACATGCTGCTTGTTATCAATGCGTTGTCTTAGGACAGCGCCTATGGCAAAATCGAAAGCATCGCACATGATTTCGAATGGCTTAGACTAATCCGGTGCAGATATGATTGGTGCAGAGATAAGCTCTCTCTTAAGTTTCTCCCAAGAATTCATACATTCAGCATCGAAAGTGAAGGACATGTCCTTAGCTAACAGATTAGTCAAGGGCCTAGCAATCTTGCTAAAATCTTTGATAAATCTTCGGTAAAAACCGGCGTGTCCTAAGAAGGATCTAATATCCTTAACGTATTTGGGCATGGGAAGTTTTGCAATAATCTCAATTTTGGCTCTATCCACTTCAATTCCTTTCTTGGAGATTTTATGACCCAGACAATTCCATGTTTTACCATGAAGTGGCATTTCTCCCAGTTCAGTATCAGATTTTTCTCAGCACAATGTTAGAGGACAAGTTCTTAATGGTGGAGACATTGAGTGAATGAATCTCCGTAGATGGAGAAATCATTCATAAAGATCTCTAAGAATCGTTCTACCATATCAGAGAAAAGACTCAACATGCAATGTTGAAACGTTGCTGGGGCATTGCATAAGCCAAAAGGCATTCGACGATAAGAAAATGTCCCAAATGGACATGTGAACGTAGTCTTTTCTTGGTCCTTAGGAGCAATTGGGATCTGATTATACCTCAAGTAACCGTCCAAGAAACAGTAACACTCGTGACCCACCAAACGTTCAAGCATTTGATCAATGAAGGAAAGTGAAAAATGGTCCTTACGAGTTGCAGCATTAAGCTTCCTATAGTAATGCAAACTCGGATCTTTGTGGAAAGTCGAATTTGGACCAACTCTTTGTTCTCGTTTTCCACTACAGTAAAATCGGATTTCTTTGGAACCGCGTGGACAGGACTGACCCATTGGCTATCAGAAATGGGATAAATTATCCCATTGTCAAAGAGTTTTACAATTTCAGTATGAACAGCCTCTTGCCTTATAGGGTTTAACCTATGCTGCGGGTCTCTTTTAGGGATGGCATCTTCATTGAGATGAATGCGATGTTGAACAATGGTTGGACTTAATCCCTTTATATCAGTCATAGTCCAACCAATGGTTTTTCTATGTTTTCTTAGAATTGCTTTAAGATCTTCTTCTTCCCCGTCATTTAAATGGAAGGCAATGATGACAGGAAAGGTCTCTTATTCGCCTAGATAGACGTACTTGAGATGCGTAGGTAAGGGTTTCAATTCTAAGGAAGAGGAAGACTCACTAGAAGGACTAGTCAAATTTACCTATACACAGAAATAGAGAAGAAAAGTCAACAAAAACGTGAAATCAACATGTTCCCATCCCCAGCAGCAGTGCCAAAATTTGTTTGGGGTGAAACCGTGCACAAAAAGTGTCATTTTGAAAAAAGAATTCGAAGTGTGTGCTTTGGCTTCCTTGATGCTTCTGGTATAGCATAGAGGCTAAACGGGTTGAATCCACAAGGATGAGAGGTGATAGAAGTTTTAACGGTATATTCACATGTGTGTTAACGGTTCTTCTATGTTTCAAGAAATCAAAAGAAAAGAAAAAAAAAAGAATAAAAGGAAAAGAGTACGGTGGAAACAAAGATAAAAATATTGAAAAGAAGGTGTTTGTGATTTTTTATATTATTTCTAAAATAAAGTAAAAATGGAAGAAACTCATGGCTACTAATTACTAATGGCTCCACCAATATGCTAACCTCTTAGTGATAATTGCCTCACAGGTATCCTTGGCCATCACTAGTCCTTGGTTCAAAAGCTTTTCAAAGCATGACCTCATAAGATCACTCATCGCATCCAAACTTAAATAAACAAGTGCAGATATGGAATAAAGTAATGTTAGCTTATTAGAAAGTTAGATGTTAGAGTATAATCCATTATCATGAGCCATCAATGGCTCTTACAAGAGCAAGGCCAAGTAGAGGCTAATAGATTCATGTAGATTATTAAGTAAAGAGTTAGCAAGTTAGTGATTAGTAGTTAGTTGCTATGAGAGATAAGCTAACCAAGTACAGAGTTAGAGAGAAGAAAACAAGTAGAAATAAAGAGAGAACCTTTCATAGAGCGTCACCATCTATTACAAGTACTCTAACTTTCATCCTAAAAATCACTCTCTTTCCTATTACATGATCTACAAAAGAAAAAAGCAAGAGAAAGAAGAAAAGAACAAGTAAGCTATACAAATGAGAAGAACTACACCACATGCCCTCTCCCTGGATTTGGCTCTACACTAGCTATTTATAGGCAAAAAGGAGCTCTGGGAGGCAATACGGGGTCCTGCGTCGAAACTCGACGTGCGGCTCCATGGTACGGTCGCGGAAGGTCGCGTTTCTGCGACCATACTAGCACCGGGCGCGCAGTGCCAGAGTGTGCACATTCTGTTGCACACTAGTGTTTGTACATCATGTCGGTTTGTTGAAATATGCTCCCAGAATTGACAGATAGGGCTCCCAAAGTCAATGGCTATATCTAAGCTCTAAAAATCACCAAATAAACGGGATTTTTGGGCTTCTTCTTGATTTCATGACATGCACCTAGAAACATACAAGAAAGTTATTATTAATAGAATTTTATATAGAATAAATGTGAAGATGTGGTATGAAATATGCAAATTTAGAGACTAATCAACAATCTGGGTGTTGCTCGCCCAGTGAGGCGGAGGCCGTGGAGGCTGACGATGGCACGCCGGAGTGCTCACAGAGGAGATCGAGCTGAAGCAAGGCACTCGCGGCCCACCGACGGAGAACCTCAGAGGAGGGAAAGGGAGTGCAGCACACAGGCGGATGGAGGAGCTGTACGCAGGTTGGTTGTGGATGGTCAGCCTGGCCATGGGGTTACGGGAGATGGGGGAGGTGTGCGGGCTCCGATGGAGGAAGAGGAGGCTCGGCCGGGAGGGGAATGGGGTTCGGCCGGCATGTTGGGTTGGAGGTGGAAGCTTGGCTAGAGAAGGAGGGGAGGAGGTTGGGGTGCTATGCCTTGGCTGCGGAGGAGGGGGAGAAGGAGAAACTATTTAGGGTTAGGTTTAGGATTAGGGTTAGAGTTAGAAGATTATATAAGGTTATATTATAATGGTATGGGTTGGTGGGTTTTAGGTTTGGGATTTAGTTTAGATAATGGGTTTAGATCAATAGATATTGGGTATGGGTCTATGGTAATGGGTTCACAATGGGATAATACACGTGCAAGTAATATCAATAATAATAATATAGTATATCAATACATAATAACATTAATTACAATAATAATAACAACAATAATAATAACACTAACACTAATAATAATTAACGATAATCATAATAATAATAACAATTACAGTATTAATAATAATAATACCAATCCATAATAAAATACTAATTAATATAATAATAATAACACGAATAATAGTAATTAACAATAACCATAATAACAATATTAATAATATTAATAATAATAACTCTAATAATATTAATAAATAATAACCATAATGAAATGATAACAGTAACAATTAAATAATAATGATAAAAATAGAAATAATAGTAATAATAAATATTCCAAATTAACATTTAATCTTTCCTAAATAATTTGCATATTTAATAATAATAATAAAATAAGTGAAACAAATAAATATTTTTAAAAAAATATAAATGCTGAATTATTAACTAAAGATATTACAAATACGATCGAACAATCAGAACATGTGTAATGGTCTCAGATTTTTATAGCTTTAATCTTATGCTTATCCTCAAATTAGGGGAGTAATTATCATTTCTTATAACATAATTGTTCAAAATTTCGGTAGCATCTCTCCTGTAATTTGGCACTTATCTAATACAAAATTCCAGTAAAATAGATAAATTTACACATCAACTACAACCTCCATGGCTCAACATCAATTTCCATTATCAATAATAGTTAAACAATCACCCACGCAATTGATGGTAATAATTCAGCTTGATATCACCTGCTATATTTGAAAGAAAGACGTGTATCGTACCTCCAAGTCATCGAAAACCAAGACCTACTCTTAGAAAAGTTACAAAAGCTACCCCTTAGCACTTAAAAGGTTCACCACATATACATTAGAACATATGAGCACATACACAACAAAATATACAAATTTTGTACATGAGTCTTAAGTTCAACATTTTAAAAACAACTATAGCATAGTCTAGTCTAAACATCAAAAGTTAACTAAAAAGGAACAATGCGGTGACTCGAGCTTCAATAATACAATCGGTTAGCACTAGCCAAACCCTTATCCTTGTCCTAACCTAAAAATATGATTAATTTAATGGAGTGAACTAAATAGTTCAGTGAGTGATTAGTCACATATATTGCATATATATTGTCACATTACCATATTATTATCTAATAAATCCTATTAATAAGTCTTATTTTTATTTAATAATGTGCATGCCCATTGCTAAAGGAAAGGGAAGAGAAACGAGCCCAAAAGCCCATCAAAATTCTTATTTAATTCAGAATTAATTCAAAATTAGAAGATCAGGGAAGATCAATGCAAATCAGAGAAGATAAAATCGGTTGAAAATCGATTAGAACAAATTTTTACAAATTAATTAGTTAAAGTTAAAGATCAAAGGCAATTTCATCAAATTCAGGAGCTTAAATGAGAAATCCAGAACCAGATAAAGGGAAAACGTGAAAATCAAGAGTTGTCCCCCCCCGGATATGGCCACCTGGCCACACCCAGGCCGCAGAAATGCGGCCAAAGCCGCATTTTCACGGCTTTATTGAGACAGTTGGGGGAGCGTTTGCTCCCCCTATCTTTGCACGCTCTCCCGCGCTTGGTTTTACCTATAAATACTGCATTCGAAAGAAAAGAAGGGACTGAAAATTAGTTTAAGTTTTTCTCATTATTTTTAAGATTTATGTTTTTTGTTAGATAGTATTGAGAAGTTGTATCTCTATTTTTAATTCATAGTTCAGTCCAGATACAAATGAGAGAGAGAAAAAGTGATTATAATCTGAAGTTGAAGTGATATCAATAAAGGTTCAAGGCTTCTCTTCTTCTCCAATTCATTGGTATGTGTTATTTCATTTACATGTCTTGTTTTACTTTAATCGTGAGTATCTAAATTTATTTCTCTTGGCTCACTATCATCTCTCTCTTCGATCCCTCTTATATTGAATGGTTTCGATGTAAAGAACCTAACGGAATCATATGTATACCTTAAGCTAAGCCTTGTTTCATTGGAAGTGTTCTTGAAGGCACATGAGGACGGGTTTAGATTTCTAAACTTCTATTTTCTAAAATATCACTTGAACTTGTTTTTATTTCATACTTAAAAAATTACTTGATGATTTAGCATTCAGTTCAAGATGATTTCTTAAAAAAAAGAGTCTATTTTTTTCAAACAATCTTATTTGCTTTACTTAATACTTTTAAAACTCAAGCTTAAGTGTTTACCTATGATCAAGTTGAGACACTGAAAATTTCAAGAGAAGATCATATCGTTGATTAGTAAGATAGTGAGCTCAGATCTTTTTCATATATTAAAAACAATAAATCAATCTTTAAGCCTCTTAAAGATCATCTTTTCCAAAGCCTTCTCTAAACTTACAATTTTTCTTTTAGTCACTTCCTCACTCTTCATTCTCTTTTTCAACATAAAAAGAAATACCTACACCATTCTTTGTTCTTTAAACATTTCATCGAAAAGCTTCCATTACATTTCTCCTCGTGGACACGACCCGTTAGCCCAAAGCTAGACGGTAACTCTCACTATTTTCACTTGAAATCAATTTTTGGCACTGTTGCCGAGGAGGGAACGGTGTAATTATTTTCTGACAAGTTTGGTGTCTTGTTTCGGGGCCATCAAGGAATCAGATTTAGCACTCAAGATTTGTAGGAGAAAACTTGTTATCATATGCCCCTACTCTAGAATGTAGGAAACAGAATTTCAAGAAATTACAGCGTAAAAGCTTGAAATTTTTGGACTACTAAAAACTCTTTTTTGCAGGACATATCGCTTTGCAAAAATATAGTTTTTGGGCATTATTTCTGCTATATCTGATATTCACACTCCCTTGTTTTAATCCAACAGTAATCTGATTGATTGCCAATTGCTTAAAAAATGTTTAGACTTGCATTCTAGGCATCTGTCTAATTATGTTTCTTTTACAATTACTTTTGAAGATAGCTGGGGATAAGGTACGTATGCATAACATATAGTTTAGGAAACATTCTCGGGTGATATTTGCTTGTGAATGTTTTTTTTTCGATATCTTACACACTTTACACAATCAATCTTAAGGGCAAACCCAAAACAAAATAAGGTGGGGAAGTCATTACTCTTCCTTAGCTCACAAACCATCTCCAAGAACGCACAGCCTAAGCTTAATTTAAAATCTGATTGACGTTGGCCTTAGGGACATCTCAAACTTATTAGGAGATTATCCTAGGGGGAAGGTGTTAGAATTTGACTCCTCCCAAATCAATGTCTAAGGACAGGGATTGAGGGGCGAAACCCCGAAGGCTGGTCCTTTGGCTTAATTAGGCCCGTCGCTTTTGCGTAGATACCTCCCACCAATCTTACGCTGACCTGACTGATTAGCTTATGGTCAAAGTCTGCATTATACCTCCTTTGGACAATCAACAAGGTAGAAGTTGTCTAGATCAAGGTTACCTTAGACTTGGCTTGGTTGTTTCTTCTTGTTGACTATTGGTGAACTTGTTTGTTATCGTGTGTGTATATACAAGTGTGGTCAAGAGATCCTAATTCATCTAGGTTAACTATAAATACATCACCACCCAATTTTGAACCGAGACTAGATCCGGTTATGGCTCAATCGACATCTTTGCAGGATAGCTTTTATCCCATTAGAACCACACTTCCATCTTACATCCGACTTCCATCGGTTAGTGAACACAATTTTGAGCTCAAACCTAAGTTCATCAATACACTTTCAAGTTTCATGACTTAGAGTTCGAAGATACTTATTTCTTCATAAGAGAATTGAGAAAGTATGCTTAATGATGAAAATCCCACACCTTGTAGATGATACTATTAGGTTGAGATTTGTCCCATCTGCTCTTAAGGACTTAGTCAAAAAATGGTTTTACAGCTTAGCGGCCGGCTCTATCACATCTTGGGATGGTTTCATCAAGGTCTTCTTGAAGAAATTCTATCCAATTCATAAGATTGCTTTCATTAGGAAAAACATCATGCAGTTCAAGGAAGAACCTAGTGAACCATTTTAGAGGTACTTTGAACGCTTCAAAGACCTCCTTGTCCAATGTCCTCATCATGGAATAAAGAAATAGAGACAATGCCAAATTCTTTATGACGGTTTAGACTACTCATCTAAGAACCTCTTAGAAACCATGTGCCAAGGGGATTCTTGCAAAAGGATGAGAATGAAGGATGGAATTTATGTGAGAATCTAGCTAAAAAGACCATCCAATGAGAACCAACTACTGAAAACTCTAGGAATTCAAACTCCATCTCTTCAAAAGGAGGTCTCCATTCAATTGAATCATTCATAGTTGCTGAGGATAGAATAGCAAACATAGCGAGAAGACTGGAAGCTTTAGAAACTAAGGAACCAAGTCTAGTCAATCAAGCCAGCCCAAACCAATTCCCATCTCAAGGCTGTACTTACTATCAAGCCATGAATCATGTGTTTCAAGCTCAACAACAATATCCTGAACTGATGAATGCATTCTTGTCAAGCCCAAACAATAATCTTTACGTGCAAATATACAATCCTGACAGGAGAAATCACCCGAATTTCTCATGGAGCCAAAACAACAATGACCACTCATGGTCAAACCATACAAGCTACTTCCACCATTTCAATAATTCTTCCAATCATCAACCTAATTTTTCTAATCACCATCATAATTCTCCCAATGATCTGCCCAATTTTTCAAATTATCAACTTTCCTAACCAAGCTCCACAATCTTCCTTTCAGAATCCTCAACTAGAAAGGAGAATGACTGATTTTGAGAGAAACATGGAAAGGTATATGAAGAACTAAGATTCTCTC
Source organism: Agave tequilana (assembly GCA_038442645.1). Classification (NCBI taxonomy): domain Eukaryota; kingdom Viridiplantae; phylum Streptophyta; class Magnoliopsida; order Asparagales; family Asparagaceae; genus Agave; species Agave tequilana. Next base: position 79,778 of record JAVJIF010014435.1, on the reverse strand, counting down.
ATGCAAACAATACAAAGGTTAGAGATTCAAATGAGCCCATTAACCAATCCACAGAATGAGAGGCAAAAGGATACCTTGCCCAGTCAGCCAGTAATAAATCCTAGGAATTCTCAACAAGCTCATTTGGCTGAGGATCAGTCATTGAATCAATGTAATGTTGTTCATACATTAAGGTCAGGAAAGAAAGTTGATAATCAAGTGTCAACACCACCAAATTTCATTCAGCACAACCACACTCAAGCATCCACCTCATCTAGTTTCAATCCTTTCAAATCTGACGAATCTGAAACAGATAAATCAACCAGTCAGGTGCACCAGCCTATAGTACCATTTCTTAATAGGCTAAAAAATAATAAGCAAAATCTATACATGGATAAGATAATTGAGATCTTCAATCAAGTGAAGATAAATGTGCCACTTCTTGATGCTATCAAGCAAGTTCTATCTTATGCAAAATTTCTAAAGGACATGTGCACCCAGAAGAGAAAGACTAGTATACCAAAGAAAGTCTTCTTAGCCACTAACGTTAGTGAAACTGTCGGGTCCGATCCCTGTCAAATACAAGGATCCGGGTTGTCCCACCATAGGCTGCACTATGGGACAAGCTGAGATTAGTCATGCACTTCTTGACTTGGGGGCAAGTATCAACTTGCTCCCATTCTCAGTTTATCAACAACTCGGGTTGGCGGATCTTAGTCCAACTCGAGTCACAATCCAACTGGCAGACCGTTCAGTGAAAGTTTCCAAGGAAAAAATCAATGATGTCTCTATCCAGGTCGGAGAGTTTATCTGACCCATTGATTTCATAGTTCTTAAGATACAACCTGTGTCCAATCCTAAAGCTCAAACTCCTGTTATCCTAGGGCGCCCATTCCTTGCTACTGTCAATGTTATTATCAATTATAGGAATGGGTCCATGAGGTTAACCTTTGGGGATATTACTAGAGAAGTCAATGTCTTTAACTTAGGAAAGCGATCCTGTGATGTTGAGGATCAACCATTTGAAGTCAACCTCATTGAGAACTTGACAAGTGAACATGGAGAAGAATTAGAACTAGAAACTGAGTGTGACTTTGAGTTAGAGTCTGATGACTTTAATCTTGATCAGGTTGTCGAGTCTGCTGTGGTTTGGGCCTCGAACCCTATTTCACCAAATGTGGAGCCAATAAATTTGACTCATCTTCCAGTGAGCCTCCCCCTTCCTTAGAATTAAAAGCCTTACCTGCGCATCTCAAGTACGTCTATCTAGGCGAACAAGAGACCTTTCCTATCATTATTGCCTCCCATTTAAATGACGGGCAAGAAAAGAATCTTAAAGCTATTCTGAGAAAGCATAGGGAAGCCATTGATTGGACTATGACCAATATAAAGAGATTAAGTCCAACCATAGTTCAGCATTGCATTCATCTCAGTGATGACGTGACACCAAAATGAGACCCGCGGTGTAGGTTAAACCCTATAATACAAGAGGTTGTTCATGCTGAAATTGTGAAACACTTAGACAATGGGATAATCTATCCCATTTTGAATAGCCAATGGGTCAGTCCTGTCCATGCAATTTCAAAGAAATCCGGTTTCACCGTGGCGAAAAATGAGAACAAAGAGTTGGTTCAAACTCGACTTCCCATGAAAATTTTAGTTTGCATTAACTATAGGAAGCTTAATGCGGCAACTCATAAGGACCATTTCCCACTCCCCTTTATTGATTAAATGCTTGAACGTTTGGCTGGCCATAAGTATTACTGTTTCTTGGATGGTTACTCGGGGTATAAGATTCCTATTTCTCCTGAGGACCAAGAAAAAACTACGTTCACATGTCCGTTTGGGACATTTGCTTATCATCGAATGTCTTTTGGCTTGTGCAATGCCCCAGAAATATTTCAATGTTGCATGTTGAGTCTTTTCTCTGAAATGGTAAAACAATTCTTAGAAATCTTCATGGATGACATCTCCATCTATGAAGATTCAGTCACTCAATGTCTCCACCATTTAGAACTTGTCCTCCAACATTGCGCTGAGAAAAATCAGGCACTGAACTGGGAGAAATGCCACTTCATGATAAGGCATGAAATTGTCTTGGGTCATGAAATCTCTAAAAAGGAATTGAAGTGGATAGCGCCAAGATTGAGGCTATTGTTAAGCTCCCCATACCCAAAGGATATTCGATCCTTCTTAGGACACGCCAGTTTCTACCAAAGATTTATCAAGAATTTTAACAAGATTGCTAGACCCTTGACTAATCTGTTAGCTAAGGACGTGTCTTTCACTTTCGATGATGAATGTATAAATTCTTGGGAGAAGCTTAAGACAGAGCTTATTTCTGCACCAATCATATCTGCACCAGATTGGTCTAAGCCATTTGAAGTCATATGCGATGCTTCTAATTTTACAATAGGCGTTATCCTAGGACAGTGCATTGATAACAAGGAGCACGTGATTTACTACTCTAGTAGGACTCTCAACGATGCTCAAATGAACTACTCTACTACTAAGAAGGAATTCTTGGTAGTAGTGTTTGCCTCAGAGAAATTTCATCCCTACCTATTAGAGGTCCAAAACCTCAATTTTCAATGATCATTCTGCGCTTAGGTACCTCATGATGAAGAAGGATGTCAAGGCCCGACTCATTCATTGGATCCTTCTTCTTCAAGAATTCGATCTCAAGATTCGAGATAAGAAAGGCATAGAAAATGTCATTGCTGACTATCTCTCGCGTATCCCAAACTCTCCATGTATCGAATTGGATGACTTTATTGATGAAAAACTCTTACTTGTCTTTAGGGAACCTTGGTTTGCTGATATAGTGAATTACTTAGTCACAAATCAAACTCCATCTCATTGGTCTAAAAATGACATATGCTGATTCTTATCTTAAGTCTGGTATTTCTTTTGGGAGGAACCGTGTCATTTTAAGTATTGTTCTGACCAAATTTTTAGGAGATGCATTCCCGATGAAGAGATTAAAAGCGTTTTATCATTCTATCATGAACTTGCATGCAGTGGACACTTTGGTCCCCGCAAGACTGCTGAAAAGGTGTTGCAAATTGAGTTCTATTAGCCCACTTTATTCAAAGATGCTTATGAATTTCACAAGACGTGCTCTAGATGCCAGATGGTAGGAAGGATCTCGAAATGAGATATTTGGGGCATCAACTTTATGGGTCCATTTCTTAATTCATTTGGAAACCAATACATATCGGTTGTTGTGGACTATGTGTCTAAGTGGGTAGAAGTCATTACTAGTAGAACTAGCGATAACAGAATTGTCCCAAAGTTTTTGAAAGATAACATTTTCTCACGCTTTGGAACCCCTCATGTTATCATCAGTGACAATGGTACTCACTTTTGCGATAGATCCTTTGAAACTTTTAAACAAAAGTATGACATAACTCCAAGTTGTCCACACCTTATCATCCTCAAACCAGTGGGCAGATTGAGATTTTCAATAGACAAATCAAGCTTATTTTGGAGAAGACTGTGAACCAAAATCAGAAAGATTGGTCAACCAAACTTGTAGATGCCCTATGGGCCTACAGAACCGCTTTCAAGATGATTCTAAGGATGTCTCCTTATAGGTTAGTCTTTGGGAAGGCTTGCCACCTACCCGTTGAGTTAGAGCATCGGGCCTTATAGGCAATCAAGCAGCTAAATTTCGACTTGACTAAGGCCGGTAACCTTCGAAAATTACAAATTTCTGAATTAGAGGAGCTGAGAAATGAGGCTTATGAAAATGCTAAGATCACTAAAGATAGAGTTAAAATTTTTCATGATAAACACATCATAAGAAAAATATTTGTCCCTGGACAAAAAGTCTTACTATATAATTCTAGGCTTCATCTTTTTTTAGGAAAGTTAAAATCAAGATGGACTGGGCCATTCGTTGTAAAAACTGTGTTTCCACACGGTGTTGTAGAGATCAGTGACACCAAGAATGAAACTGACTTTAAGGTAAATGGTCAACGCCTTAAACCTTTCTTGGAATCGGTGCCGATAAATGAAACGGTTATGGGTCTTTTTGACCTAGTGTATCGGTAACTTTCCTTTTTTACATTCCATTTCATGCATCTATACATTTCTTTCATACATTGGGGACAATGCATGAGATAAGTGTGGGGGAGGGCTCTAACATGACTAATATAACTAAAAAGAAAAATAAAAAATATATATAAAAAACTTTTTGAAAGAAAAGAACAATATTTTGATAAAAATTTTGTATGAAATTAAGTCAATTTTAAGGAATAGGAAAATCATAATTAGGATTCTTATACTTGGTCAAAATAAGATGGCATGTTTAATTTTTAGGATTAGTAAGAAAATTGGGGAAAGTAATTTAGTCTCGATCTTTGCTTTGAAGAAATATGCACACTTTATACACTTTCACACTTAGGGTTCAAAAATAACGATTCTTATGCCTTGTGTGTGTATATGTATGTATGTATGTATGTATGTATGTATGTATGTATGTATATGAAAAATAAACAAATCTAATTATTAATTAGCTAGGTGCTTTGGCCTAAGCAAGCCGTGATATTTAGGTAAAAAATAATTAGATAAGCTTAATATATATATATATATATATATATATATATATATATATATATATATATATATATCCTTTGATTAAGCTGGGTATTTGTGCCTCATGAAGCATAAGTGTTCACGCCTAAAAGGGTACATTTTATAAATAAAAACCCTTGATTTTGTAGCCTTGTTTGCTCAAGTGTTTAAGTCCTTAGGGGTGTTTTCTCACCGAGTGCCCTAAGACTGTCCAGTTTGGGTGTCACCGACTAAAGGCTCGTTACACGGCTAGATTAGAAAGCCTAATAGAATTAGGAATAAATAGCACCAAAAATAAAAATAAATAAGGCATAAGAGTTAAAGTTAAAGAACCCTTAGTCAAAACTTCACAGTCATGAAGGTGCATATGACTTAGGGTAAAGTAATAGACTAGATGAAAAATATAATTGACTCCTTACTTTGATTGATGAAATGTTTTTGAATAAAGACTAAGTTTAGGAATGAAAAGTTCGATTTTCCTATAACTTATAGATTATTTGAACTCTTACAACAATATCTCAAATATTTTTCTCTCTTTTCAAAATGCTTTTCGAAAATACTAACATTTTTTTCTATTTCTTTATAGATTTTGTGGGTGCAATCCACTGAAAACCCTCACGAGACAAAACTCGTCCTTTAGGGAAAACCTAAAGGTTTAACAGCTTGTTGCACATGCTCAGTGCAATTGAGTGGCCTGCGAAAGTGGTCAAAATAATTTCTTAGGGTTAGTTTTTATGTTTTGCTCTAGGGCGAGTAAAAGATAAGTGTGGGGGTGTGATCGTCACATATATTGCATATATATTGTCACATTATCATATTTATTATCTAATAAATCCTATTAATAAGTCTTATTTTTACTTAATAATGTGCAGGCCCATTGCTAAAGGAAAGGGAAGAGAAACGAGCCCAAAAGCCTATCAAAATTCTGATTTAATTCAGAATTAATTCAAAATTAGAAGATCAGGGCAGATCAAGACAAATCAGAGAAGATAAAATCAATTGAAAATTGTTTAGAATAAATCTTTACAAATCAATTGGTTAAAATCAAAAAACAAAGATTGTTTCGTTAAATCCAGGAGTTGAAATGGGAAATCTAGAACCAAATAAAGGGAAATCGTCAAAACCAGGAGCTGTACCCCCCAGGTGTGGCCACCTGGCCACACCCAGGCCGCGAAAACGCGGCCAAAGTCGCGTTTCTGCGACCTTGTTGAGACAGTTGGGAGAACATTTGCTCCCTCTATTTTTGTACGCTCTCCCCCGCTTGGTTTTTTTCCTATAAACATTGCATTCGAAAGAGAAGAAGAGACTGAATATTAGTTTAAATTTTCTCTTTCTTTTTAGGATTTAGGTTCTTTGTTAGATAGTATTGAAAAGTTGTATCTCTATTTTTAATTCATAGTTCAGTCCAGATACAAGTGAGAGAGAGGAAAAGAGTGATTGTAATCTAAAGTTGAAGTGACATCAATAAAGGTTCAAGGCTTCTCTTCTCCTCCAATTCACAGGTATGTGTTATTTCATTTACATGTCTTGTTTTACTTTAATCATGAGTAGCTAAATTTATTTTTCTGGGCTCACTGTCATCTCTCTCTCTCTTCGATCCCTCTTGTTTTGAATGGTTTTGATGTGAAGAACCCAACGGAATCATATGTGTGCCATAATCTAAGCCTTGCTTCATTGGAAGTATTCTTGAAGGCACATGAGGATGATTTGGATTTCTAAACTTCTATTTTCTAAAACATCACTTGAACTTATTTTTATTTCATACTTGAAAGATTACTTGATGATTTAACATTCAGTTCAAGATAATTTTTAAGAAACAAAGTGAATTTTTTTTCAAACAACCTTATTTGCTTTACTTAATACTTTCAAAACTCAAGCTTAAGTGTTTGCCTATGATCAAGTTGAGGCACTGAAAAATTTCAAGAGAAGAACATATCATTGAGTAGTAAGATAGTGAGCCCAGATCTTTTCATATATTAAAAACAATAAATCAATTTCAAGCCTTTTAAAGATCATATTTTTCAAAGCCTTCTCTAAATTTTCAATTTTTCTTTTAATCACTTCTTCACTCTCCATTCTCTTTTTCAACATAAAAAGAAACACCTACACCATTCTTGTAGCACCCCGTTCTCGGGATACGTACCAAGATACGTGTCCCAAATTTTTTCTACCGTATTGTTCAATTTTCTTCCAGTATGTATTATTGGGTTGTGATTCGCATGTTATTATGTATCGGATCTGGATTCTCAGACTTAGAGTCAGCCCTGAGCCGCACCGGGAATCCGATACTAGCCTGCAGCCTGATTTGACCTTTCTGGTAGTCCAATTTGACCGATTTTAATTTCAGATACTATTTTCTAATATTTTAGATTTTTCATGATTTTCTGAAATTTTTCAGAATTTTTCTACAAAATCTCCAAAACCGATATCAGTCAGCCGCTGACTGATTCCCGATTTTTAATTTTCAAATGGGATTGAATTTTCAAAAATGAATTTCACATTACTTCTTAGAATTTCATTTTCTTTTTAAATATATTTTTTTGAGATTTTTCTAAATTTATCAAACTTTGAACGATTATGGCGTCGGCCGGTATCACCAGAAGATTCCAGAATTTTTATTTTAAAAATTAAATTGAATTTCTTGAATCTTATTTCACCAAGCATTTTAAAATAATATTTACTATTTTTGAGAATTTTCGGAACGTTTCTGAAACAATCAAATTTTCGCCCTATTAAAATAATAATATTATTTACCGACATTTTCTTTTCTTGCTTTTCCTTCTCTATTCCTCTACTTTATACTCCTAGATATTTTAATAAATTAATTATTTAATAATAAAATTGTTTATATTTTCTTTTCTTTTTTCTTATATTTTTTCCTTTTCCTTTATTTTCTTTCTTTTTCTTCTTTTCTTCTCTTTCCTTCACTCCACCACCCATACCCTTCATTTCAACCACCACCGGCCACTCACTGCTGCTGCAAACAGCAGCAGCACAACCCCCCCAATCCCCCCCATACCCTCTCCATTACTCTCCTTTCCCTTTCTTTTTATTTAAACTTCTTTTCCTTCTTCCCTATTTCTTCCTTCATCTTCTCCATTTTCATTTTCCAACAAAATCACACTCCCACTTCATCACCGTCGCCGCCACCACCAGAGCCACCGCCGCACCACCACCCCCTAGGCCGGCGCCACCTCCCCCACACCCCTCTCCATTACCTCTTTCAACCTACAACAACCCCCCACCACTTCCAATTTCAACAAAACCCACCACCATCACCTCCATTCCTCCTCCAAAATTCATCACCACCTCCATCAAATTCACCACTCCAACTACCCCATCATCACCTCCTCCTCCTCTAACTCTCCACCACCTCCAACAACTACCACCACCACCATATCCACCACCACCACCAATTACCACCACCTCCACCAATAACAACACCAACCAAACAACTCCACCACCACCTCCCTCCCTCCCCTAGGCCGCACGTGCTGCCTCCCCTCCCCCGGTGGCGCTGCCGCCGCCGCCTGGCTGCTGGCGTCGGCGTTGGCCGGCCACCCCCTGCTCCCTCCTTTCTTTCTTTCTTTCTTCTTCTTTCTTTATTTCATTTCCTCTTTCCATAAATATTCATTTTTCCTACAATCCCTAAAATACCCATCCCCTCATTTCCAAATTACTCCCCTATATTTACAACCATACCCCTCCACTTTTAAATTCCTAAATTCTTTTCTAAAAATACCCTATTTTCTCTCTCTCCTTCCTACAACTTTCTCTCTCCTCTCTCTCTCTCCTCTCTCATTCCCTCTCTAATAATTATATAAATTTTTATAGTTATATATTTTAATATATTTTTATGGGCTAGTGGCTTGCTCGCACCGGTTCGCGGATTTCTCAGATTTTAACTGGTATTTCATTCCAGTTTCAAGCGAGTATTTATATTAAACTTTAAAATAACTACACTTGATTTATAGCATGATATTTATATGTGGACATCTTATTATTACCGTAACATGCCTCACACTTACTGATATAATATTTAGTACATGATTTCTTACTATACAAGCTTATAGATGGTATTGTACTGGGTATTTACCCGACACTTGACATGTTATACTTGATATATGATTTAGGACACCGACACTCGGTATTTACCTGACATTTGAAATGTTATACTTGATATATGATTTATGACACCGACACTCGGTATTTACACCGACACTTGATATATTTTATTTGATACCTGATCTACGGCACTTGATATCTGACACCGACACTTGATATATTATATTTAATACCTGATCCACAACACTTGATATTAGATATTGGTACTTGATATATGTCATACTTGTCACCTGATCCTGACCTCCGGTATATGATACATGCTAACCCTTACTTGATATGCTTTCATGTGGTACAAGTATATTAACTTGACATCGTGACCCTTGAGCAGACACTACCACCCCTGATACCTGTATTATATGGCATATTCATGACTATCACTTTTACGGGGACTTGGCATGATTATTATATTATTACCAGATATTTGGTACTCTTGAACTCCTGTACTCCTGAACTCCTGTATACTGAACCCCTGAAATATGTAGGCTCCTAACATTACTCCTGATATTATACTACTGTTGACCCCTGTAATAAGATAACCATGAATATTGAACTTTTGTGAATACCCTGTGGACATTACTATTTGAGACTCTGTTATATTTAAACAACTTAAATCGGGACGGGGAAAATTGATTGGTATCAATATAGCTTCTGTGTTTATGGTGGCCATACATATGTTGTACAACTAACTCCTGTTGGATTCGACCTTGAGGCCACCAGGCGCTTCCGAGGGCGTACTGGCACCCCTACCCCCTTGCCTGCCTACCGGGTGTGCTATAATCCCCTAGGTATATCCCTGCGGGGAACGGTGATGCTCTATTCCTGTTTGGGTGTATACTAAGGCCTTCAGGTATATAGTAAGTCCCGGTACCTAGCGGTACATTCCGGCTCAGTACCTGATACTCCTGGACCGTTGTCCCAGGAATGCACGGGACCCATTCTAAACATGATTCGTCGCTTCCCATCAATTTTCAATAACCAACCTCGCTCAACTTGTATGCATAAGTATATGGTACAGGCCATATACCGAAACATACAAATTGAATGAGTCTTAATAATAACTTGATAATTAACTTCATGAATTTTATTATTATTCCATATTTGTTATTTATTGTAGTTACTCCATGCTTGCTAATTTAATTACATGACGTTTGACCTGCTACACTTGCTTTTATTTCGTGCCACATAAATTATAATGCCATTCCCATATTTCACTATTTCTTGTGGTTATTCCATGCTTATTGATTTGGGTACATTATACTTGACTTGATGCACTTGTTTTTGTTTATACTTACCATTTGGGTTCTTCTTGCACTCGCTGGGTTGCCCAATAACAACCCTAAATTTGCATGTCCAGATCATGCAGCTTGGACCGAGGTGGACCCTTCAGCTGAGGACCAGGCCTACTTCGAGGAGCAGGCGGATCAGCCATAGGCTCTTCCTGTCTTTCCCCGCTCGCGAGATTCACTTTTCATAGCTCGTGAGTCCTTATCTTTTGTATCCTATACTGTCTACTTTTGTATTACCTAGTGATGTAATATCTATGTAATATTATGTCACAGACTGTGATGACTGAGTACTTGTACTATTTTGTGTTGGAATGTATAACACCACGTATTTTCACACTCTGATCCCTATATTATGTTGTAATGATGCTTAGCGTACATACGTGATGGTATCATTACCCTGCGTATGTGCATCGCAGTGGCGTCCCCGTACCCGCAAGATCGGGGCGTCACAATTCTTTATTCTTTAAACTATTCATCGAAAAGCTTCCATCGCATTCCTCCTCGTGGACACGACCCGTTAGCCCAAAGCTAGACGGTAATTCTCACTGCTTTCACTTGCAATCAGTGAGCGGAGTACAGTAAAGTTCTTACTTTAAACAGAAAGAGGTGTGCATATCAAGATGTAAGGTATAATACAAGTTATGGATAAATATGAGTTTGCATTTTATTGATACTAAACCATCATTTATACTATTCTTATGTTATGATATGATTATATTATGGATACTAAGCAATAATAATCGACACATAGAATATATCGTGTCATGTATATGTACTTCATAGCAGGGTTTTTGCACTCCACCGGGTCAATATCCGGTCCCTTCCACCAATAGCATAATATATGTATAATACCCTATCTTCTCCCATCCTCTGGTGTAATATCGGTCCCTTCCTCTAATAGAATAATATGGTATAATCCCCCGTCTTCTCCATCCCCCAGTGTAATACCGGTCCCTTCCTCCAATAGCATGATATACATATAAATGTGTGTGTGTGTGTTAGTTTATGTACATACAATAACTAGCACATCAAAACCATACAAAATCATATTTCATAGCATCGTTTCGCATCCAAAGAATAACATTCGATGTTTGAGTTTATCTATCGGTATATTGTATTCTCATGAAAGCGTCCATAATTTACTTAATTTATAAGTGTCACACATGTATAACATGAACATACACAAATAACATATGCCCCATCACACTCATCAATCACTACATGTCACACATGTATAACATGAACATCCACAAATAACATATGCCCCATCACATTCATCAATCAATACTTATCGCACATGTATAAACATAAACATGCACAATTAACATATAGCCCTTCACATTCATCATTATCACAATGAATTCAATTTAATTATATACATGTCAATATCTTTGTATGCCATTTATTTGTCTTAATAACTTTTCGATTTAATTCTCTAACATGTGATTCATGTAACTAGCATGTCGAATACAATAACTTTGTGTAGAACTCCACTCATCTTTTATAGAGGATTTCTCTGCAATACCTTGGCTCCACGTTATCCCGAATACAACCCACAATGACTCCTATTCAAGAGACTCCATAGGCTTACATTTTTGTACTCAATCAACAATTTCATGAGATTTTAAACACTTTTTTACTAATATATACTTCTGTAAGAATCTGTCAAGGGAATACCTTAGAAGTTGTGAAATTGACTTCCAAAAGTTCAAATTTTGAGTTGGAGAACACACCTAAAGGCCTAAGATCAATCCTAGATAAACTCCCATTCCCTTATTCCTTAGTTCCCTTCTCAGCTGGGCTCCTCCCTGCGGTGGTGCGCCATCAGACCGGCACGACCTGCCTTGGCTGGGCTCGGCCTGAGCTTGGTCGAGCTCGGCCCCCTGGCTGCTTTAGAGAAGAGCAAGGGAAAGAGAGAAGGGAAGAGGAAGGAAGAAAAGAAGAGAAGGGGAGGGAATTAGAGTGGAGTAGGTTCAAGTAGTGGGTTTCTCATGAAGAGAAGAATTTATAGGGCTTTCATAGTGGTTTTTGAGAGAGGAAGAAGGAGATGAAGGAAAGGGGTTTATGAGATCCGATTTAGTCTTATTTACAAGTTTGCTACTCTCATCTCTCCAAGTGTCCGTTGCCCAAATCAAGACTATCCTACCCCTAGATCAAGCCCTCTAATGATCACCTACTCCTCCACTATGTCCAAGTTTTATACACATAAAAAAAAATCTAATACTCTTATACTAGTATAAATTTGTGTATAAGTAAATTTATCTATTAATTAGGGATTTAAGGCACACTAGTTAAATTGGATGTATTTGT